>JAODAL010003726.1:0-168267 GCA_025379985.1 Phyllomedusa bahiana
AAATTAAAAATTTGCTGATGTGGTTCTTTTGCCCTCCCCTTTCCCCCGAGCCCGGGGGTGCAAATTAAAAGGCGCAAAACAGTCCCAAAACATTTGGTTCATTTTTGGCCCAATAATTTAAAGGAAAAAATCCAGAGGGGGAAGTTTCCCTTTAAAATATACCTATACTTTTTTTCCACAATATAGGGGTCTCCAGTGTTGATGTTTAATGGTTTCTTAGGCATGTATGGACTTTTGGTAGAAAAATTTGGGGGTCAGCACTCACTTCACACGGTGGAGATATAGAAATCCCCCCCTTAAAATTGAAAATAAATCTTTACATCAGGCAACAGAATAGAGACAAAACCAGGTGAAAAAATGTCCTTAATCATAGCCATACCCCTATGGATTAAAGTAAATAATTAAGCTTTGTATGAACAACACCTTTTAAGTTTTTTTTTTAATTTCAACACATTTTTCATAAATGAGTGATTCAATGATTAATATTAGTGATTTGATGTTATTGTCAATGTATTAAAAGGGGTTGTTCACTTTATAATGTATTTGCATATTAAGTACATAATGGGGAATCATACAGTTTTCAAATTTACATGTATTAACAATTATGTTCCTGTATTTCTTTAATCCACGGCAATAACCCAATCTAAAAAAAAGTGAATAGCCCATATTCTTTCATAGAATGGCTGCCATGGAGTAACGTTGGACAAAATTGTCATGTGATTTCTGGTTTGGCGGGTAACATATGAATGGGGGAGCAAACTTTCCAGAAATTAACCCCACACGTTTTTTATCTGTGACCTCCACAAGGTCATGTGACCCTGATCCAGGTAAACAGTGTGTAGGAGGAGCAGAATTCCCCATATTACCCCTCCAGCAGTGTTATCAGTACCCCAACGGGTCAGTGACCCGGGTATCCAGGTAACAGAATGTATGGAGGAGCAGAACTTCTCCAGAAATTTAACTACCCGCCCCACAGCGTTTTAACATTTTTAAACCCCCACACAGGTCATTTTACCCTGGTATCCGGGTAACAGTATGATGGGGAGCAAACTTCCCCATTTACCACCCCAGCAGCGTTTTACATGTATGTCATGATTGGAAAAATGCCCATATTTCCCTTTTGCTTCATTTGTCTGCTTTTTTTACATTTAAAAAATTTTTTTAAACAACACGAAATCTTTTAGGAGAAGCAGTTATCCCAAAAAAATCCACACAGGAAGAGTCGAACTAAACCTATTAAAAAATTGTTTGCCACTGTTTTATTTATTTTGTCCAAAAGAGTCATGTAACCCCGTACTAACTGAAACCCGTAGGTCATTTTTACAGACCCATACTGTTTTCCATGGGCCTTTACTATGGACAGAAAAGTTTTTTTTGTTTTTAAAATAAAAATTTAATTTATAAATTTATATATATTAGATTTTTTTGGGCCTACTCTCGGTTTTAAAAAAAAAAACAAATTTTTAAAACATGTATTTAGACAATTTATATATCCTATGATATGCATAATAAAAAAAACAATATTAAGTAACACCTTTTTAAGACATAACAGAATATGTTTTTTGTTTTCCGCAATCATTTTGTCCTGCCTGAGAGTTCCCTGAGGGTTTTTACTCCAGTTTCTTTAAGACCACAATTGATGACCATACAGATGGCGATTTTGCTTGCACGGACTTTACTTATGGGGATTCCTCTCAGAAATCGGGGATTTTGCCAGTCTTTCGTTTGATTTACATGAACTTAGGAAAACACTTCTGGAATATTTTATATTTTCCTTTTTTTCTGTTTTGGTCTAACTTGGTCCTCTATAGCCAACAATACCTTGGAACAAGACACAACCATTTCGGTTAAAAGGCCGCCTCTTAAAAGAATACAGGGCATAACTGTTAGCCACATGTCTAATAGGCAGGTCCATTACATTCCAAACCGACAGACAAAGAGGGTCCCCTTCTTCACTCTCGAAAGAAAGTGACCACACACTTTGCTCCTTAGAGAAAATTTTTGGAAGGCAAAAACAGCCAACATTTCACAACTCATAAACTATAACAGACAGATTTTGCCACAACTTCCAGCTTACCAACGTATCATCTTCTTAATGAGTGCTAAACACAGGTCAGGGGATTTCATTTTTTGAATATGGCCACATAGTGGACCACTATACTTGTTTATCACTGTTTACTAAACACCTTTCTCTCGCTTTGAAACTACATTAGTGTAGTGAAACTACATGGAAACATGCAAAAACGACCCCAAAAACAAAGGTTTCCTTTAACCCGATGGTTGGGGTCACAGATTATGACATTATGGCCACACCCACTCCTTTTTCTACAACCACCCAAGTCATTAGATACACCAAAACCCAGTCCACTGCAAAAAAGATCCTGTAAATTTGGGCACAGTTTAGTCCAACAAATCAGTTTTTATTTAAAAAATGTAGCATAAACACTTTTTTTTAAAAATTTTTTTTGTTTTTTTTGCTGTAGGGTTTACAAAGCTTTTTTTCCCACAAAGGGAAGAAGTCATGGGTTGCAGGTGCAAATCCTGGTGCCCCTCATCACCCCCTTTACCCCCCAAAGTTTAACTATATTTTCCCAAACGATTAGGTAATTGGTTAAAGCCACTGCCTTTTAAACCCCTTTGCTCAAATCTTTTTCCTCATTAATGCAGCTATACTTCGGGATTGAGAGGGGAGAACTTCAAAAACCCATTTTGTAAAATGGAAGCCAAAGATTTGGGTTTAAAAGGTGGCTTGAGAGTTGGGGAAAGCGTTCAGTACAGCCAGCTGAATCCTTACACGGGTTTACAACGGAAAACCCAAAGCCCCCTTTCACATACAAAAATCCACTAAAGCATTTCAACGAAAAACAACACTTTTTGTTTCTTTGGGTTCCGAATGAAGGGAAACCAGGTTCTTACCAAAGGTCTTGAAGGAAACAGGAAGGTTTGGGTTCTCTCATCTATGTTACGGGCCCGGGTCCTCCAGGGGCGCGTACTTGGTAAACTTTTTTGGCAAAAAAACCAAAGCCGCAGGTAACCTTTAGGGTTTGGTTATATAATTTGTTACACATAATAATTTTATTTTTTTTTACTTATTAAAGCCCCTACACCACACTTTATATGAAGAAAGCGGTACATCTAAGCTTCGGTTGGCTTTGCAGAAGAAAATGTGGACAATTACCAATAAGCAAAAGCAAACATCATATAAAAAAATTTGGGCCCCCCAAATTAATCTTAATCTTTTTTAATCTAAATATTTGGGTGTTTGCAACAGCCATTTAAATTGATATACTAAAACAAAGGACACAGAATATTTCCGATTGAAATAGGTTTATTGTACAAACAAAAATTTGCAAAAATTTTTTATTAGATATATCAAATTGAAAGGCTTTTTTGAAAAACCCCAAATATTAGAATAAAAATATTTTAGATTGAAGGGTCCCAAATTTTTTTCTTTGACTGTATATGCTACTTTGGCCTAGACACACATTCGCAATGTCATCTCTGAATCACAATGTAAAAATGGGGTTTTTCACGTTCATGCCGCGTCCCCCGCCTTTGGGACCCGGCCGTCCGTGCCGCCTTTTCTCTGCTGGGGCCCCTGGCGGGGGTCCCAGCAGCCCTGGTTTTCTCATGTATTCCTGTCCGCCACCCCTTTTTTGCTTCCTGGTCCTGCTGTGCACTTCCCCCAACGTGCCGCGGCACTTCCTGCCTATTTAAGTTTCCTGTTCGTGCACCTTCCCTCACCCCTGACCTCGGCTATAAGAGGAAGTTCTTGTCCCCAACTGGGGGTCATTCATTTCATTCTTTTTGCTGTGCCCAGCTTTTCCCCCATCTTGAGCTCCTCCAGATCTCGGTCGCTGTTGGAGCCTTTAACCCCTGAGAGGGGTCCAGTGTCTTTGTCATCTAGCTCCTGGCCGTCCTTCCGGTGTCGTTCCCTGTATCCTGCCGGTTTTCCTGTCCTGTATGTGCTTCCTGTTCCTGCTGTTTTTCCCTGATCTTCCCTGAGGTTAACCGCCCCCTTTTCCTCCGTATCCGTGGGCTTTTACGTTTAACCCCCGTATCCTGCTGTACTGCCTGTGTCCGTACCCACCGCCTGGAATTCCGTCTTGCACCCCGGGGCGTCCCGCGGTACCACTCAGGGTAGTGCCCTGGGGGTCCCCAGCCAATCCATCCCCTTTGGGCGGGCTCGGCGAAGACCAGGGGCCCCTTAGACTCCACTCCCTGGCGTGGTCCTCCAGCTACCACCTCGCCTGCGGTGATCACGAGGATCCCACACCCGGATGTCTGCGGTCGGCGCTTCGGCGTCCGTCTGTCGGCGCCGCACCGTTACAACATGTAATTTTTCAATTCTGCAATGTGTGTGAAAACTTGTTAGGGTCCTCTGGAGCAAATAGACAGGGATAGACAAACAGTGATCTCTACTGAAAGACTCCCCAAATCTGTCCCTGCCTACTTGCCCACCCAACCCTAAGCGGGTGGAGACAACTGGAAAGAGGTCATTACCCTAAGTACTTGCAAACACAAAACAGACAAGACAGACAAAACACAATAGCAGGGCAGTCAGCAGAAAAAGGTTAAAAGCAGGAAGAGCAAAACAATACCGAATGACAGAAAGAAAGAAACAGAGGTAAGAAGGTAGGCAAAAGGTCAGAATTCCAGGTAATCCAAAATAGCAAAAAAAGCACACTAGCTCAAGCCAAAATAGACTATCAACAGCAACATTCTAGAGCAGAAGTGATCTTAAATAGGATGTCAGAGTCCCAGCCCAGAGCGTGATTGGAGCAGCCCCCCGACATCCAGAACACAGTCTGAGTGGCAAAGGCAGATGTCAATAACAATCAGTCCAAATTACCTGCAGTCCAGCACAAGGCTGCAGAAGCAGCGGATGGATGTGGCAGAGAACCTGTCAATCAACTAAAGTCAGCAAAGAAATCAGAAAGTGTTCAGACAAGTGTAAGGCACAAGCACAATACACACACAATCATGGCCAAAAGCACAGTTTCCATTGTACCCTACGGCAGGGGACTTCACTGAGGCCTGAACAGGCATGGTCATGACAAAATCATGCAGTATACCATACCCTAAATCTGGGGACAGAATACAAATTTCATGCTGATGTTGTCAGAATCAGAACATGGCATGGCGATAGGGCCAACCACTAACCTGTCATGCTTTCAGGGGCCCTTCTATATATGTGGTTGAAAAGGGGATACTCCAGAACTGTACAAGAGCTCAGATTCTCTCTTCTATAATATAACCTTATATATCACAGAGCTCAGCTTCTCTCCCCTCTCTCATATAACCCTCCATATCACAGAGCTAAGCTTCTACTCCCTCCTTTAGATAACCTATATATATCAGAGCTCAGTTCTCTTCCTTCGTTCAAATAACCCTATATATCACAGAGCTCAGCTTCTCTCCTTCGTCATATAAACTATATTTCTCAGAGCTCACGCTCTCTCCTCTATCATATAAACCAGGGGCGTAACTAGAGAAGCAGGCCCAAAGCAACTTTTTGGGATGCCCCCCTCCCTGCCCACCTCCTGACCACGAACATTTACCAGGAAATGCTGTTAGATAATGTAGATAATACAGGGGCTAATACCTCACCTACATTCACCTCTTATGCTACCAAACAAATCACTCATATTACTTTGACTAACATTTCAATAACAATATTACAATGAGGAACCTGATTATACGCCAGAACATGCCACAATTACCTCCAAATAGTGACTGAATAATACCCCTATAACTATTACTGGATCAGTATACAAGACTCCAATAGTAACTCCATACAAGTCCTTATAGTGGTTGTTATCAGTTACCAGGTGCTTTGCAAAGAGTTTACTTACTATTTAGGGCCTCACAGGTGACGTCTTGTCTGACGGAGTCGTTCAACTTTTCTCTTTTTCTCTATTCGGTCTGTCCTCATGATGACTTCCTCGTCCACACTCGTCCTGTAGAATTTACAAACACATAACCTGAGACTCCTCACTTTTTTTAATCATTTTTCCCATGTGAGTGCCCCTCCCTCATATACAAACTCCCCCTCCATTATAATGGCCCAAATGGTAAGAATTACCCCTTGGTAATTATGGGGCTCCCCCAGTCGGATGTAGTACAACGGGGCCACGGGCGAGTAAGCTTAGTACACACCGGTGCATGTAGCTAGGTAGCTTGAGGAGATGTAGGGCTGCTTCGGGCCCCCCGGGCAGTAGAAAAAAAAAAAAAAAAAAAAAAAAACACCTTAGCTATGTAGTAGAATGGGGGCCCCCTGTAGAATTAGGGCCCCCTTGTAGGGAATAGTCCCCCTTAGATTAGGGCCCCCTTGTAGGCAGAATAGTTCCCCCCTGTAGATTGGGCCCCTTGTAGGAGAATAAGTCCCCCCCCCCTGTAGATCAGGGCCCCTTGTCCCCCTTTTAGGCAGAATAGTCCCCCCTGTAGTTTAGGGCCCCCTTGAGGTCAGGATAGTCATCCCCACCTGTAGGATTAGGCCCTCCTTAGTAGGCAGAACTAGTCGCCCCTGTAGACTAGGGCCCCTTGTAGGCAGAATAGTTCCCCCCTGTAGATTTAGGACCCATGTAGGCGATTAGTCCCCCCTGTAGATTAGAGACCCCCTATAGGCATAGTTCTCCCCCCCCTTTTAGGGCCCCCTGTTGGCATAGTTCTCTCCCCCCACTTTAGGGCCCCTGTAGGTATAGTTCTCCCCCCCCCTTTAAAGCCCCTCTGTAGGTATATTGCTCCCCCCTTCCTTTAGAGCCCCCCTGTAGGTATTCTCTCCCACACTCCCCTTCACTTATAGAGCCCCCCCTGTAGGGTATTCTCCCCTACAAAACTTCCTTTAGAGCCACCTGTAGTATTCTTCTCCCCCCCAACCCTTCCTTTAGAGCCCCCCCTGTAGTATTCTCTCCCCCCCCCCCCCTTCCTTTAGTGCCCCCCCTGTAGGTATTCCTCCCTCCCACCTCCCCCTTCTTTAGAGGCCCCTGTAGCTACTCTCCCCCTCACCCCCTTCCTTTAGAGCCCCCCTGTAGGTATTCTCTCCCCCCCATCCCTTCCTTTAGAGCCCCATGTAGGTATTCTCCACCCCACACACACTCTTCTTTGAGTCCCCCTGTAGGTATTCTCCCACAAACCCATCTTCCTTAGACCCCCTGTATGTTTTCTCCCCCCACCCTTCTTTAGAGCCCCCACCTGTAGGGGATTCTCCCCCCACCCCCTTCCTTTAGAGCACACCCATGTAGGTACTCCTCCCCCCCCCACCCCCTTCCTTTAGAACCCCCCTGTAGGTAATTCCCCCACTCACTTCCTTTAGAGCACCCCCTGTATGTATTCTACCCCCAACCCCTTCCTTTAGAGCCCCCCTGTAGGTAATCTCCCACCCCCACCCCCTTCCTTTAGAGAACCCTGTAGGTAATCTCCCCCCCCACCCCCATCCTTTAGAGCCCCCCTGTAGGTATTCTCCCCCTACACCCCATTCCTTTAGAGCCCCCCTGTAGGTATTCTCCCCCCACACCCCATTACTTTAGAGCCCCCCTGGATGTATTCTCCCCCCACCCCCATTCTCTTCTAGAGCCCCCTGTAGGTATTGCTCCCCCATACCTCCTTCCTTTAGAGACCCCTGTTGGTTTTCATCCCCCACCCCTTCTCTTTCAGAGCCCCCCTGTAGGTAATCTCACCCCCCACCCCCTTCCTTTAGAGCCCCCTGTAGGTATTCTCCCCCCTTCCTTTAGAGCCCCCTGTAGGTATTCTCTCCCCCCACCCCCTTCCTTTAGAGCACCCTGTAGGTATTCTCCCCCCCCCCACCCCTTCCTTTTTAGCCCCCTGTAGGAATAATGCTCCCCCCCCCCCCCTTTCTTTAGAGCCCCCTGTAGGTTAATCTCTACTCCCCTTCCTTTAGGCCCTCTGTAGGTATTCTCCCCCCCCCCTTCCTTTAGAGCCCCTGTAGGGTATTTACCCCCCCCACCCCTTCATTCTAGAGTTCCCCTGTAGGTATTCACCACACCCACCCCGTAGCTCAATTAACTTACTTGGCGCGCTCCCGGCGTCTCCGTCTCCTCCAGCCCAAGCCTGCGCTTTTAGCTTGGGGCTGAGGACACGAGCCCCC
Source organism: Phyllomedusa bahiana (assembly GCA_025379985.1). Lineage (NCBI taxonomy): Eukaryota > Metazoa > Chordata > Amphibia > Anura > Hylidae > Phyllomedusa > Phyllomedusa bahiana. The sequence goes on from JAODAL010003726.1 coordinate 8,108, forward strand.
CCCCCCACCATACCCCCCCCACCCCCCCGTGGAGCTTTAGGCAGCGGCGCGATGACGTCACGTCGCGCGCCAACCTGCTGACGATGTACGGCAGCGGTCAGGGAGCGACACAGCTGCATCCCTGCTCCGCGTTCAGCGCGTAATTGTTATGTGCGTCGCACAGGACAGATGGGCATAAGTAAATAAAAAGATACAACGTTGTGCGCATACAATTATAGAGAGCGGCCTCGTGTGAAACAAGGGGGTCGGAGCCTAGCGGCGGCGTCCCGCCCCCCCCATCCCCAGCCTAATACAGACCGGCCCCCTTGCTGCTTTTCGACGCCGCCACAGTGTAAACACGTTGTGTACACTGCCGGAGGTTGCCCGAGATGCGGTAGCCTTAACAGGCTAGTCGCAGAGGTGGTGTCGCAGCTGCCGCGGGGCTCCCAAAGCCACCCAGGCCGCCGTGCAACTGTCTACCCCTGTAGTTTACGCCCCTATCATATAACCATATATTCTCACAGAGTCTCAGCTTCTCTCTCTATCAAAAAAACATTATTATATCAAGAGCTCTAATGCTCCTCTCCTCTATCATTATACCCTATATATCACAGTGTTCAGCTCCGTAACCTATTCTAATCATATAACGCCTATATATCACAGAGAGCTCAGCTTCTCTCCTCTATCATATATCCCTATATATTTACGAGAGCTCAGCTTTCTCTGACTATGTCATATAAACTCTTATATATCACGCCAGAGATCAGGCTCCGCTGTCTCCCTCTAGTCATATAACCCTATATATCACAGACTCATGACTTCTCTCTGCCTCCTATCATATTACCCTATCTATTACAGAGGCTCACGACTTCGTCTCCTATTATCATTATAAAAGCCTATATATCACAGAGCTCAGTTCTCTCCCTCTTATCAGTATAACCCTATATATCACAAGCTCAGCGCCTCCTCTCCTCTATCATTTAAACCTATTATTAATCATCATGCTCTAGCCTCAGCTCTCTCTTCTTTATCTTATTAAGACACGACTATACTATCATCAGACCCCTCTAGTCCATTCTATCCTCTGATTGCATATAGACAATATAATATCACAAGTGCTCAGACCTTCCCTCCTTGCTATCATTTATATCGTTTTTTGTTCACAGCACTCTGCTATCTCTGACTTACTATCTCCTATTCTCTCCTCTATCCATATATATCACAGAGCTCAGCTTACTTCTTCCTCTATTATATAACCTATATATCACAGAGCTCAGCTTCTCTCCCTCTTATTTTAACCCCTATATATCACAGAAGCTCCAGCTTTCTCTCTCTATCAATATAACCCTATATATCTACAGCAGCTCAGCTCCCTCTCTTTGCCTATTCATATATCCCTACTATAATCACAGAGCTCATCTTCTTCTGTCTATCAGTATAACAACTATATATACATTGAGTTCAGCTCATCTCTTCTATATTAACCCTATATATCACACGAGCTCAGCTCTCTCCATTCTTAGTCTCATATAACCCTATATATCACAGAGTTCCGCTCCCAATCTCTTTCTATATATATACCCTATATATCACTGAGAGCTCACGCTCCCTCTCCTCGTATTCATATAACCTGTATATATTTATCATGAGCATCAGCTTCTTCCTCTAATCAATATACCCTATATATCAACAGAAGTTCAGCTACTCGTCCTCTGTCATATTGAACCTATATATAAGCAGAGCTTCAGCCGCTCCCTCTCGTTCCTCTATCATATATCCACTACCTACTCACAGAGCCTACTCCCTCTATCCTATAATCCTTATATGATCACAGAGCTCAGCTCGTCTCCTTCTATCAAAATACACCTATATATCACAGAGTCAGCTCCTCTCCTCTATAATAGAACCCTATATATCACAGGAGCTAAGCTCTCTCCCTCTATCATATATAACCCTCTATTTCATCACCAGGAGCTAAGCTCCTATCCCTCTTATCATATAAACACCTATACTATCACAGAGTTCAGCTTCTCTATCATATAACCCTAGTAATATTTTAGAATGAACAGAGCTAAACTCTCGTCTCTTCTAGTTTATCCATATAAAAGCCTCTATTTATCAGCAGAGAGTCTCTAAGCTTAAACTCACCTTGACAAGGTTCTCTTGATTGACTGCAGTTTACAGAAGGGCGATAGGTGCTGTAGGCGAGGGACTGCAGGTGGGTGGGTCTCATTCAACAAGTGTCAAGCAACCAAGCTCCCTACTCTCTTCACTAATTTGTATTGTCCATGCACTTGAGGGATAGAAGAAAATGAAGAAAATATCAAAGTTGTTTTATAACGAGTGCACTTTTTAAATATTTTGTTTGCAAGATAATTTCTTTCTATGGTTTCCCAGTTAAAGGGATTGCAGTATGCTTTTAAAAAAAAAGTGTAACCTATTTTCTGTTATTGATGAGTTTAAACCCAAGTGATAACATAATTTATAATAACTGACGCTATAAACTGACCAGCTTATTCCAGGTCACTATTAGTTTGCAGTCTACAAACTTTTATATCAAAGAGGACACTTTGACCTCCTCTTCTGCTAATGGCTGTGTACAAGGGCTATGATCCATCTTAATCCCTCTTGACCTTTTCTCTTCATGTGATATTTATGTTTGAAGGTAGTGTTCCAAAAAGTTTTGCAGTCTAGACAAGTCAGTGCTCCGCTGGATGAATTCTCAGGCCGATAAAAAGATTCTCACCAATGACCTAAATATGCCTTTCTTATCTGGTTCATTCTGGGTATTATAGCTTAGGTCGACGCATTCTGGCTTTTTAATGTTTTCCAGCTGAGTGATCCATGATATTCCCCTATGCGGCATTAGAAAGGTAACCTGTCACATAGTTTATGCCACCACCTTGCTTGACGCAGAACAAGCTGTGTCAGACCTGCTTGTATCCAGCGCTGTGCCCCTTATTCTGTATAGATGCAGGAGTTTTAGAGCATTGTAGTGAATATAATGCTCAAATCTGCAGTTTTCAAGCAAGAGATAAAGAGTCAAATTATAAGAGTCACACGTTTTTGTGCAGAAGACCCCGCCCTACCTATAGGATAATCCCCGCCTCTGTCACAAATTCGATAAACCTATTATGGCTATATTCATCGTACGGCTTATTTCTGCGGACATATTTCGACGTCTTCTAATTACGGTGGCTGAAAATATTGTACCAGTCAGTAACGGTAATCCATCAGTTCTCATAGAGATTCGCCGAGGGGGGAGACTAAGTGACATGTCACTTTGTATCCACAGCGTATAGGCGCGTGAGTAATGATGTCTATGGGGCCGGCGAGGCCTGCGGCCCCCCGCGCCCCGCCCGCTGCACATGCATCACGCCCGTGTAATTGTGGCGAGAACTGACTTATATTTAAATTAGGTTATAGTAATTATTATTACCTGTCCCGCAATTGACGCGTCCGTATAAGCCGTGTGACTTCGCCTTATTGAATTTAGGCAGATTAAAGAATGTGAGATACTGTCCCTTATTCCTAGTAATACGTGTGGCGTGGCTAGCCATTTGGTGTGGTGTGGTGCTATAACACTGCTCATTTCATATAAGATAGGTTGATGACATATAACTTGCCCAGTCTAAAGAGACTACTTAGCATTCCTAAACAGAATATAGGTCTGACCCAGCGTATGCGTTGTGCTGTCATCGAGCAAGGGTAGGGCATAACCTCATTTGACAGGTTCGCTTTATATATCCTTACTAGGCGTCGGACCCCTAAGGATTTTTATAATATATTTCTAAAAAAGAATGCTGATGTGGGCTCGACCAATGATGATACATCAATGCCAGACCGTCTACATCTGGCTTTCATAGTGGTGTAAGTCGGGCTGCTTCAGGAGAACGTGGAGATAGGTGAGTTTATTGTTTTTCCTTTCTTTAACTAACGGGTTCCTACCTACCACCTACCTAACAGGGGCCTACTACCACCTACCTACCTGGGGTCCACTATCACATACCTATCTGGGGTCCACTACCACCTACCTAACTGAGGCCCACTATCACCTAACTACTTGAGGGCCACCTACAACCGACACAGATGGGGCCTAACTACTGTCTACCTCCCTGTGGCCTAACTACCTACCTGGAGGCCTATCTAATACCTACCTACCTGGGGCCTACCAATATAACTACCTAAGGCCTACCAACCTACCTAGGGCCTACCAAGTTATCTAACAGGGTTCTAGCTGGCTACCTTCTGCCAACCTACCTGGGCCCTTACCTGTTTACCTGTCTACCTAGGGTCTTTCCTACCTACTCACCTAAAGCCCCTACCTACCTGGTAAAATGAATTTGAGGGGTACAGGCTATATCACAACCTCCAAAGGGTTAGTCCCTGTTCCTCACCATTCCTTTAGGAGATTTTGCCTTTAAGCTATGGCCTGTACCCATACTCCCACCTCTGGGAAGTTTGTACAGAGGTATCTACCACTATATGGTCACTGTATGGTGGTAAAATACAGTGTGCAGATCCTGTGTACACTGGTATATAGCACTATATGGTCACTGTATGGAGGTAATATACAGTCTGCAGAGCCTGCACACCGCTATCATTTTTTTGGCACTGTAGGGCGTAAAAAATTCTCAAGCCTGTGTACATGGACTCCCACTATATGGCACTGTTGGAGGTATATACTCTGCAGACCTGTGTACAAAGGGTTCACTCCACTTTTTTATTTTGCCCCTTGAAATGTTTTTAAAATTTTGGGTTTTTTTGCCCCTACTGATCAAAATTTTTAATATTATAGGGGTTTTATTCAGTCACTTGTGGTGGAAATTTGGGGTTTTCTGGGGGTAATTGGGCCTTATGAAATGTTTATTGTTAAATTTTGTTTTTTGGGAAAAGTGGATTTTTGGGGGGGTAGCATTAGATGTAATACTAGGTGAGGTATTTGCTCCTTGTATTATCAGAACTCATAATTATTCCGTAAATTTTTGTGGTCGGAGAGGTTTTGGGCTTGGGAACGGGGCTAGGGGGGACCCACCCAAAAAGTTTGGTAGGGGGTCCCGCCTTCCTATTTACCCCCCGGGCGTAAACCCGTTCTTTGCAAGAACTCTACCCCAGACCTTCTTTTTGTGACCATTTTACCCCTTTTTTTTTCTAATCCCTCCTTATCATCCGCCATGAACGATTGTCCCAAAATAAGCCGTGGGTGAACATTTACCCCTTAATAGAAACAGAAAAGTAAGAGGATTGATTAATCCCCCCTTTTTTCGGTTGGGCTTGTTTGAGAAGCTTTAAAAATTTATTACAATAACCCGAAGGAAAGAAGAAACCCCCTCCCCAGTGCAGAAAAAGATAATCCTATTTTCCTTTCATGTATTTTTGGTCTAATCTAATCTTTCAAATTTGGGAGTGAACAATAAACAATATTAAGCATTCCTACTATTTTTTAAAATGGACATGAAGAGAAAAAGTAGCAGCTGGGTTTTCAATGAAATTAGCCCCTGTCTTGCCTCAAAGGTTTTCTCTTACAGAGCCCCTATTTTTATGTGTTTTTTTAATTCATAGGGATTTTCCAAAATAATATTATTGCCAAAACAATAATATTTCCCCAAAAAACAGTTCTCCAGGAATATTGGTTTTAAAAAGAATACTCCTTTCTGATTGAAGTGTCCATTAAGCTGGGTGCCTCACCAACATGTGCAATTTTTTCAAATACTAATAACTTTGTTTATCTTGGGGCCACGTTTACCAAAGTGCGTACCCTGAGGCCCTATAACCCCCCCCTCCCCACCCCACCAAAAAAAAAGAGGAATTATAGATAAACTAGAGTTTTTTGCCACATATAATTAATTAAACTGGCTTAAAACATTAGTAGAGCTTCACCTTAGAGCATATTGAATTTTTATACAACCGAACATGTACGACTAGTAATACTTTAGTTTTATATTTTGTTTGTTACTTTCTTAGTATATTTTGTTTCTTAGTTACGGTATTACAGTAAAATATAATATTTCACTAAACGTTTGCGATAAAATTTTCTTTTTTTCAAGCATTCTGTTTCTTTAAAATTCAGTATGTCCAGACTATTTATAGAGCGGCTAAAGATAGAATTCATCATCACAGGGTAACACGTTAATTGAGCTGTAGTGTTATTTTTACTGGCTACTTCCCCATTACCTTGAGCTGTTTTAGTAAATTGCAGGAGAAGTAATTTAATGGGAATTTCTTTTAAAAAAAAAGGTTCATGTAAATTTTTTTCATTTTATACAGTAGAAACCAGAAGTTTACATACACTAAAAAAAAGACCATATGCTTTTTTTTTTCACCCTCTGACATGAAATCAAATAACCTTCCCGTTTTAGGTCAATTTGGACCCAAAATTTTTTTTATTTGCAAAATCCAGAAAAATGAGAGAGAGGAATTTTAAAGGGATTTTTACTACTTTTTCAAAGTCAAAAAATTTATGTACAATTTTAGATTTGGAGCATTGCCCCCTTACACTGTATGACTTGGGGGCAAACATTTTTATATCCTTCCACAAGCTTTTTCCCCAATAATTGGGGAGGAATTTTGGGCCCTTCCTCCTGATAGAACTGGGGTAAATGACCCTGTTGTGGTCTTTGCTCGCACCTCCTTCTCTTTTGCCCATAAAATTTTAATAGGTTGAGATCAGGGCTGTGTGAGGCCACTCCCCAAAAAATTTACTTTGGGTTTTCCGTAAGGTACTTTTTGCCTCAACAAAACACAAAAAAAATTGATAGTAGATGAAATTTAAGGCCAACCCCACTGCCCGGGGTTTTCCGCCCGGGGGTTTTTTTTCCCCCCACGGGGGCCGCTCAAAAAACATTGAGCATTTTTCAAATTTTTTCATCCCGGTTTTCCGGGCGGAAAAGGAAACCCCCCAATGGGAGGGGGTGGGGTGTTCTCCATTAAAACGCGGGGAAAAAGCCGCCCCCCCCCCGTGGGGTTTGGGGGGGGCCGCAAAACCAGACAAATACCACCCATAAACCGACCCCGTATTTGCCCCCCTTCAGTGTGAATGCACCCCCAAAGACTTTTCTCAAATTACATTTTATTAGCAATCCCAAGGGGTTTACCCAGTATTTTAGGGGGCAAATTTTTTCTTTCACTTTGTAACTCAGGGAAAACCTTACATTCGAGAACCAACTGTGCAGGGGAGCTGAGGGGATAGCTCTTGTACAGGGTACCAGTCTCTCCTGTACATAACTGCGGCACGCACATGAGGAAAATAGTGGACAGGGTTTACCGTTGCTTCACCAACCTCTCCCGAGAACACAGGGATCTAATTTAGCTACTGCTGGTTTTTGCACATGATGAGACTAAAAACTAACCTTGACATTGGCTCTTTTAGTCGAAGCAGTTTTTGATCAACTGCAAAATAGTGATCCATCATCTGCATGTGCCCACTTGGCTCAACTTTAGAGCTGTTTAAAGGGCCAGCGTTTTTTTTAAAGACTGAATTACAGGGGCATGCTTTTATTTTCCCAATGAGTATATTTGAGAAAGTGCTTGTATTTTAATCTTCTGTTACTTCATGGGGTTTTTCTGGAGGGGGTAGGTACTCTTTAAGTCACTTTGTAACCAGTTTGGCAGTATGCTTTGGTCATTGTCCATTTGGAAGACCCATTTCCTCCCAAACTTTAACTTCCTGGCTGATGTCTTGGTGTTTCTTCAGTATTGCCACTAATCTCTTTCCCCATGACGCCATTATTTTGTGAAGTGAAAAATCCCTCCCGCGCAAATAAAACCCTAAACTTTATCTTGCCACCCCCGTGTTTCACAGTTGGGATGGTATTCTTAGGTTTCCAAGCTTCTCCCTTTTTCTTCCAAATGTAAAAATGGTCATTTTCGCCAAACAGTTCAATTTTCATTTCATCAGACCACAGGGCATGTCTCCAAAAATGTAGCACTTTTTTCCTGTCTGCATTTGCAAACATTAATCTGGCTTTTATATGTTTCTTTTGGAGTATTGGCTTCTTCCTGGCAGAGTGATCTTTCAGCCCATGTTGATGCAGTACTTGTTTCACTGTGGATAATAACACAATCTTACCAGCTTCTGCCAGCATCTTCAAAGGTCCTTTGCCTTTGTTCTTGGGTTGGTATGCACATGTTTGACCAAAGCACGTTCATCTCGGAGACACAGAACCCGTCTCCTTCCTGTGCGGTATGATGGCTGGACATTCCCATCTTGTTTGTACTTGCATATAATTGTTTGTACAGATGAACGAGGCACGTTCAGGTATCTGAAAATTGCACCCAAAGATGATTTAGACTTGTGCAAGTCCACAATTCTCTTCCTGGTATCTTGGCTGATTTCTTTAGACTTTACCATGATGTTGCACATAGAAGCAGTGTGGTTCTGGTGTGAATTAAAAAAACATCCACAGGTATGTCTCTAATTAACTTAGATGTTGCCAATAAACCTATCAGAAGCTTCCAGAGACATGACATCATCATATGGGCTGTCCCAAATTGTTTAAAGGCACAGTAATCCTAGTGTATGTAAACTTGAGACTTTGCAGAAAGTAATAAAAATGCCTTTAAAAATTCTCTCATTATTCTGGCTTTTGAGAAATATAAATAATGTTGGTTCCTAATTGACCTAAAGCAGGTAAGGTTTATTCTGATTTCATGTCAGATAGTGAGAAAAACATGAATATGTGTCTTATTATATAATGTATGTAAACTTCTGGTTTCAACTGTACATGCAGTTGACATGCATTCTACTTCTGTTTATAACTATAACATTTTGAAGCTCCATTTATTCCCGCCAGCTGAGTATTCAAACAGGATTTAAATATAAAACGAAAGAACAAAACAAGTACAATGATATTACTAAATACACAAAAAATTGGAACAGAGGCAGAGAGGACCTTAAGGGTCCGTCCACACAGCAGGGTCTTCAGTCGCATTTTCAGATGGTTCTCGGATTTATAAACTGATAAACTGTCTGAAAACCGACTGTCAACCACCTGCATAGACTTTAATAGAAAATCCGTTCAGCAGTCCACGCTGAACGGATTTTCTACCGGACGGTTTTTTACACGCCGGCGTTCCTAAAAACTTAGAACATGTTCATTCTTCGGTCCGGTTTTCGAGCAGAAGATGTGCATGTCAATGGTTTAGGGGGACAGGCGAATCCGCAAACCACAGATAGAACCATCCACCTAAACCATGAAAAGCATCCGGCCGGTATTTTCACACTGCCGTGTGGACGCGCCGTAACTGCAAGGGCTTACAATTTAAATTAAGAAGTAAGGAGAGAGAAGGTTAGGAACTGACATATGTTCATGGTGCTGTAGTGGCAGCAGGATTATATAAGTTGTAGGCTATCCTATAGGTTCATTTTTACATTTTAAAAGGTGAAATAGAGTCTGGTGCATGGAGGTAGTGAGTATATAGGAAGAGACAGTATGGAGGATGCATGGAAGAAATTTTGGAGACAGTTGTGTGAGGAGCAGACAAGGAAAGGGCAGAGAAGAAGATCCCGTGAAGATCAGAGACTATGTGAGGGCAGGTATTGGGAGATTAAGGCATAGATGTATGGGGGAAACAGGTTATAAAGAGCCTTGTATGTCTTCATGGTTGTTTGAACTGAATTTTCTGGGCAATAAGTAGTCAATGAAAGGATTGGCAAAAGGGAGAGACAGAGGAGTAATGACAGAGATAGATAACAGAGATAGATTAACCAAGTATTAGGCTTGAGGATGGATTGAAGGGGAGCAAGAGTGTTATATAGGAGGCCATGGAGAAGGATGTTGCAGTAGTCTAGGTAGAAGATAATGAGGGCATGGAAAATCATTTTTGAGTTAAGAAAGTAAAAAAAAAGAATTTGAGAAATATATTAGATGTGCAGGTAGCAGGAGGTGGCAAAGGCTTTGAAGCGCAGCTTGAAGGACAAGGCAGAGTCAAAAAATTTCACAAGGCAAAGAACTGAAAGTTTTGAGCCATTGACTGTGATAGATATATCTTATATTGGGGTTAAAGGGGATTTGCCACCAGACCAAGTACTGACCTCCGTTCAGCATGAGAGCAAGATGTAAACAAATCACGCTGAGTCATGAAGCTGCAGCGGAGAGAGGGAGAGGGGAGGGTTGGAGTGAGCATCCAAGGAGCGTCTCAAAACTAAGTGAACTAATAAACAGTTACACAGTGGATCAATAGCAAGACACAGGCTCATAACATAAGCACTGTCAGGAGAAACCTTATCTGCTAAGACTAATGTAATGTAAACAAATCACCAGCAAGATGACAGAGACGCACACAGACACACCAGCCCAGAGCACAGACCTGCTAAGGGGACCATGTTGATGTTCACTCAAATAATCTGAAACTATAACTTGTGAATTCTGTATACAAAAGAGAACACCATTCTAAACATCAGATTGAAAGCTTCTTCATCATGTGATAAATGCAGTTGATCTAATAAACCGTCTACAGTAAGTATTCTGTATACAAAGAAATACATATTGGCTACCCGGTGCCTTAAAAGACCATTGATTGCCTGCATCAGATAAAAGTATTCCCCAAAGCGCGGCCTTTTCAGCTCCTGGGCTGACTAGGGAATTTTGTGGTAACCAAGGGGGGTTGAGAAATGCTTACCTCAAGTTTTCACTTTTTTTAATCACTAATTTTTAAAAAAGTGTTTAAATCCCAAATTTTGGAGGTTCCCCATCAAATAAGGGTGGAAAAACCCCCTTTAAGTGGGATAAGGGAAAGATGGACTCTGTTTTCTCCATGTTTGGTTTTAGAAAGAGGAGTGAGAAGAAGGAGGACATGGACATTCTAGGATCCTGGAGAGCAGAGAGTTGGTACTAAATGCCATAGATTAAATGAGTTGTCCCAGGCTAGGAGTATAAATGGAGAAAATTAGAAAGCCAAACAAAGAGGGTGAAGGGGGAAGTGGTGAAAGGTGCGAAACACAAGGGCCCCACTGTAAAAAAGGTCTAATCTAAAATTCCCCTTTGTTGCCCATAGCGACCAATCGGCGCCCCTTTGATTTCTATAGGCTCTGAAAAAATAGAGGGGCCTCTGTTTGGTTGCTAGGGGGCAACAAAAAATTTTTAAAGACCAAAACAGTTTTCTTTTCAGTGGCCCTAAATGTTCGATTTGTGAGGTACGTGGAAATCCAGGAAAGGGCCAAGTCTGTGATGCCGAGGGATGAAAAGATTTGTAGCAGAAGGAAATGGTTGACTATATTGAAGGCAGGGTCCCGGTCTAGGAGAAGGAGCACAGAGTAGTGATATGGTCATTAGTGATTATGGTGAGTTAGGGAAATTTCATTAGAGTGGTGGAGTCGGAATCAAGATTGAAGCAAGTCTAGTGGAGAGTTGGAGAGATGGGAAGACAGTTTATAATTTATCATTTTATTCTTTCTAAGATGAAAAACCATGGAGCTTATTGTATAGAGAAGTCAATCTGAAGAAGCAGAGGAGCAACTGGTGGAAGGAGACATGATAAAATCGGAAGTTATAGTATAGTTGGGTTCTGACCATTTAGACTCCACTAACTGTAGGTGAACTAAAGTCACTGGTGTACCTGTAAGGCTATACAAGTAACACATTTGGTGTTGACCTGCTATGTATGTCAACTGTCTGAGAAAGTGTGTGAAAGTGAAAGGACAGCAAAGACAAAATAACACCTTTAAGCAAAAGTTGTATAATAGAAATTATCTACTTGTGTCACTTAATATACCATCGCTCTTACTTCTTTCACTGTGGTCTTATAAATTCAGTAGCTATGACTGAAGTTACAGCCATATGCGAATATGTGCAGGAGGCAGATTATTAGCTAGCATATCTAACCCAATTTTATGGTCTATTCAAAAGATTGAACAGGAATCCAACTATTTTGTGAAGACATTTCTTTGGGTTAGAAGTGCTTGTTACAGTCCTATACCTATCGTATAGTCCATATATAGAAAACAAAATCCTTCATGAACTGAAGAAGTTAATCCACTACCATTGAATCTAAAATATTTAATCTGGGGGATTCAAATATTTTTCTCTTATCTGGATAATGTGGCTGAAGGGAACCTGCCACATTCAATATATTGCCTGATCTGCAGCCAACATCATATAGAGAATGGGGAGCGGAGCAAAAAGGTATATAGTCTTGTGGAAAAATATTTAGTACAATTTGTATTTTATCGATTTACATCTTTGCATTTTATCGATTTTCTTCTATGATTAGGAGTCCGGTGGGTGGTCCTATTTAATGAAGGACAACCTTCCCTGAATGCCTGTGCATACGGATAGTGGTCAGTCACTAAGTAAGAACCCTGCATTCCTATGCATAGAGAAAGCTGTCAATTACTAAGCAGCAGCCCTCACTAGATTACTAGGTATAAACAGGGCAGACATTTAATCTACAACATAAGTCATACTGAATCCCCCCTCAGAAAAAAAAACAACAAAAAACAATACATTAATCTGCTTATCTTCCTCTGGTCTATACCATGCTGCATACAGATAAAATTGCATGTACAATGTGACGGGTTCCCTTTAAAGATAAGTGTTTTACTCGCTTTACATATGTTTCCTGATTTTTCCCTCTTCTCATATTTCTCCAGGAATGTTCTCAATAGCAGGGTTTAGAATTCCTTTTCGTGCATAATGAAGAACAATCTCTGGAGAGGTGAGAAAATCCCCCTGATCCAGTCCAGGAGCCTTCAAACAGATGGAATCTGCTCTACCACAAGTCAAATTGATTCACATATGTGACCAGTTACCAGGCCTGGACAAATCCCACACCAATGTGCTTAGAATTTTGCTGCTTAACAGTATCATTTATTTCTATGGATGGCATAAAAGTCTCATTGTCCTGCAAAAATCTCCAAAATAAGAGGGTTTTTTCATTACATTAAATGGTCTTCAGAATAAGGGGACAGTGATAATAAGCAACTTTACAATTGGATGTCATTTGCAAAGCTGTCTTGTTTTCACTGTCTCCCTTATCTTCGTTTTGTGTAAACACTGTTCCCTAGCGTTGGTCGGATCCCTCCTCCTTTCATTTCATTTGCTGCCAGCTCTACTAATTTACATTCTGTCTGGTCCCTGGTCGTATTCACGGGAGCGCACATTCCTGCCTCTCTCACTCAGAATAAGGAGCCGGCAACATTTCACTCTGCACAGCAAGCAGCTGCACAGTAATACTGCAGCTGCTTCTACAATCAGAAAACAGCAGAATTGTGATTAATGCTGCTGGGTGTAAACATAGAAAGGAGACAGATCTGTGCTGCTCTGGATGAGTTCATAGAAGACTTGATTCAACTGTAACAAACCTCCAGCTGTGAGAGGAGAAGAGATCAGTGCTCTGAGTTCATAGAAGACTGTCTAGACTGAGTCCAGGGCTGTGGTATGTAAACAAACAGCTCTTTCAAAATAAGACTGCATAGGGGGAGGAACGACACAGTGTCATGTGGACTCAGACAGAGAGGGGGGGGGAGAGATCAGGGATGTGCTATCCCCTCCCACTGATCTTAAACAAACACGCTGACTCAGGAGTGAGCATGAACAGTGAAGGGGGGATGATGTCATCCCCTTTCAGTTAAGAAACACCCAGCTGGGAGGGAAAGAAACGTCCCTGGATTTGAGGAGCTGAGAAACTGAAAGTACATTGAAACAGACGAACTGATAAAGCGATAAATCCCCTTTAAGTCTAAAATAATTTGTTACTCTTGCTAGTTACAGAAGACATCAAAGTGACACAGGATCATGTTGGTATACTATAGTAAGACTGCGGCAGACCTGGCAATCTTTCAGAAAAGATTTTAACATCAAGTCCAAAACTAAAATATAATTAATAATGTTGAATATTTATTATTATTATTATTATTATTATTATTATTATTATTATTATTATTACTGATACTTATTATCCCATAAACCTGGTTGCTATACTAAAGAAGATGTTTCATAAATTATTTCCAAACCAAATTTTAAAGTAAGAATTTTTTTTTCTAACAACAGGTCAAGTCCAGTATCATTTGACAGCAATAAAGTCACTCACTCCACTAATCTACTGAACTGACACGTTCACACGACGTTTTTGTGATCCGTTTTACGGATCCGTAAAACGGATCTAACAATTTTCAGTGTGATTAACATTGAGCTTTCAATGGCAAAGGGTGCATCGCCGATCTCACACGGGAGAAGATCGCTGATGCGCTTTTGAGGCTCTTCTGCGCTTTTCGTATCCGCTTTAAGAATTACATGTCAATGACCTTCTTGCGTTCTAACGCCAAGTGAAAAGACCCATAGGAAATAATTCAGTGCGCTTTTGGCACCCTGTCCCAAAAGCCTCCACACTGTAGGTACGTATTGCTGCTGACAGCGCATCCGAAAAGCGCAGTGCACAGCGATGGAGGTGAGCGTGGTGCTGCAGGGGATGATCGTGGATCGGAGGTGATGATGCTGGGCTTGCACAGCCGTGCTGGAGTTACTGCTGCTAGATTCGACTGCGCCGAGCTGACTGTGCTGTCGGCTCTGGGCTCGGCTGCGCCGAGCTGACTCTGCTCCCGCTGCTGCTGTCGGCGCTGGGTCACCCTGCATACTGTGCCCCACGCTGCTGGTAAGTTCGGCTGCGCCAAGCTTACTTTGCTCCCGCTGCTGCCCCCACGGCTGGTGAGTTCGGCTGACCGTGCTCCCGCTGCTGATGTCGGCGACAGCTGATCAGTGACGGGGCTCGCGGCGCACAGATGATCTGTGAAGGGGCTCGAGGCGCACAGCTGATCTGTGAAGGGGCTCGAGGCGCACAGATGATCTGTGAAGGGGCTCGAGGCGCACAGCTGATCTGTGAAGGGACTCGGGGCACACAGCTGATCTGTGAAGGGGCTCGGGGCACACAGCTGATCAGTGAAGGGACTCGGGGCACACAGCTGATCTGTGAAGGGGGGCTCGTGCGCACAGTCTGATCAGTGAAGGGCTCGAGGCTGCACAGCTGATCTTGTGAAGGGGCTAGAGGCGCACAGCTGATCTGTGAAGGCTCGAGGCGCACATGCTGATCTGTGACGAGGGCTTATTTTTTTCCCCCGAGGCGCACAGCTGATCAGTGAAGGGGCCTCGAGGCGCACAGCGATCAGTGAAGGGACTCGGGGCGCACAGCTGATCTGTGAAGGGGGCCTCGAGGCGCATCAGCTGATCTGTGTAGGACTCGGGCGCACAGCTGATCTGTGAGGGACTCGGGCGCACAGCTGATCTGTAAGGGACTCGGGGCCACAGCTGATCTGTGAAGGGACTCGGGGCGGAACAGCTGATCTGTGAAGGACTCGGGGCTCACAGCTGAACTGGTGAAGGGACTCGGGGCAACACAGCTGATCTTGTGAAGGGACTCGGGTCACACAGCTGATCGTGAAGGGCTCGGGCGCGCACAGCTGATCAGTGGCAGGGACTCGGGGCGCACAGCTGATCAGTGAAGGGACTCGGGCGCACAGATGATCAGTGAAGGTGTGCTCGGGGCGCACAACTGGATCTGTGAAGGGGCTCAGGCCGCACATCTGATCTGTGAAGGACTCGGGGCGCACAGGCTGAACTGTGAAGGGCTCGGGGCACACACAGATCTGTGAAGGGGCTCGGGGCACACAGCTTGATCAGTGAAGGGACTCGGGGCGCACAGCTGATCTGTGAGGGGCTCGGGCGCACAGCTGATCTGTGAATGGTCTCGGGGCGCAAGCTGATCTGTGAAGGGGCTCGGGCGCACAGCTGAAATGTTGAAGGGCTCGGGGCGCACAACTGAGCTGTGAAGGGCTCAGACGCACAGCGGGATCTGTGAAGGGACTCGGTCGCACAGCTGATCTGTGAAGGGACTCGGGGCGCACAGCTATCAGTGAAGGGGCTCGGGGCTCACAGCGATCTGTGAAGGGACTCGGGGTGCACAGCTGATCTGTAAGGGGCTCGGGCACACAGCTGATCTGTGAAGGGGCTCGAGGCCACAGCTGATCTGTGAAGTGGACTCGGGTGCACAGCTGATCTGTGAAGGGGTCCCTCGGGGCGCAATCAGGTGATCTGTGAAGGAAGCAGAGATCTCTCTCTGAGTCTGAAAAAGCATCCGGAAAGCGGATCCGTATATCGCAAGAGAGAAAAAGCTTACAAAACGGAACCAAATAAAGTATCAACCTTCTTTTGCGGATCCGCTTCCGGATACGCTTTTCACCTGTCAAAAACGGATCCTATAAGACCAAAACGCCGTGTGAACACGCCCTAAACCATCATAGAACCTGAGTTCAGGTAATGCGGGGGCAAAGACTCAGTTTACTGTGGTAGCCCTGTATCAGCATATCCTGACCAAGGTATAGTGGCCTGTTGACGCCCCCTTGGAATTCAGCACCTGAGCCTAAGTCCCACTCATGGCTACAGATGTAAATGGATTCAACCATTCTACAGTCGTATCAAACCAGATTAGTGCCATAGTACTAGTCCATGTCCACACCGCTTCAGCTTATTTGTAACACATTGCATTTTAAGAACAAAAAACATAAACTTGTCTGTGCTCCTGTGTCATGGGTAGCACTGGGTGCAGTCTTTTTATTTTTTCTATTAAGACTGATTCTTCCTTTGGTTTCAGGGAGTTTCACAGGAAAAAAGAAAGATGTCATTAGAGCCCTTCAAATGGAAATTCCAGTGAAAGTCGGAATATCTAATTACAATTATTCAATAGGGAGTTCACTCCAGAATGAATATCCATTCAAAGAGCCAAGCTTACTAAGAAGCATCTGAATAGGCAACTTCCTGGTAAAAGGAGTGGCCATAAGAGGCGATAACAATATGCACTTTATTCTTTAAAGTAAAGATCCACCTTTTCAGATCATGTGATTATTACATCTGAAAATCTATGCTAAATAATTCTATGTTTAATAGTGAATTAAATATGGTTTTATTATTGAGGTCAATGTGTAAATGGTATACAATAATTCCCCAAGCTGCCTCTACTAGTAGCAACAGGCAGCCAGCAGGTTATAATTTAACTCTTTCTCTCTATGCAGGGTATAGACAATGTATAGTTAAAGCACATTAGACCTATTAAGACTAAAAAACAAATAAGATGGACAATCAATTTAATGTAAGGTTTAAACACAATCAAATGTTTCCATTGAATCTCTGAAACCCATTCCTGCCTCAGTAATCTAAAAAATGAGAACTTCATACACATTTCGGATTTCAAAGCACTGTTTTCCACTTCAAGAGCAATCCATGCTGTGTTAACTGGAACGAAGAGATTTCTAATGTAGAACTTGGAGGCTGAACATAATTCTTTATACCCATGAAAGACTAAAAATATTTTTTAATTATGGAAAGGAGTTTGTCAATGGTTCCGTATTGAGTGTTGATAAGAAAACTATTTCTTATGTAGTTAATGCAAAAATAAAAGTGAAAAACTCCATAAATGTGTGACACAGCAAATGATATACTTGATGGTACGGTAGCAGAGATGAAAGCTAATAATTATCATCATCACCAGTAATTAGATTCTCCTAAGTTAAGAGGACTTCAAGGTGTTTTCAAAGAATACATATTGATCAGTTTGTGATTGTTGACGGTACATCAGTAAAATGGGTCCATGGCTGAATTACCAATAAATCTCTGAGACGATTATATAAAGTGAAGCCTCCCCAGAAGAACACATTACCGAACACCATCCCTGTCATAGATTAGATTATACATTAACAGAAATTCTTCTCCCTTATTAATATATATTATATTAACCCACCTCCGTGAAAAGACCAGTCCTCTAAAAGACCCACACAAACTGCTTCTTGTGCACCTCTATCACACAGATAACTCTCCATCCACAAAGACTCCACTTCTTTTACACAGCTTGCTCCATATTATCCCCGTCCTCTCACACAGACTGCTTCTCATACTCTCTTCTGTTGCACAAACTGCTCTCCATGCTACTTTCTCTCACAGACCTCTCTGGTCCTCTTCTTCAACACGCACTGCCCCTTGTGTTCACCTGTCAAAAACTGCTCACCCTCCATACAGCCTTCTCTTCCACCTCAAAGACTGCTCCGACCCTCACAGACACTGTTCTCTATGCCCCGCCTCTCACAATTCCATTCAGTCCAGAGCAGAATGCTGAACACTGGTTAATCAGCTTCCTGTTTCCTACCAGCACTGATCATATAGGAGAGTGCAGGCAGGGAATAGAGAGGACTGATCAAGCAGAGCATTTTCACACTTTGCCCAACTTGCTCAGGACATCTGCATGGTTTTGCTGCTTTAAAGGGGTTTTGCCGCAAAGTAAAATTGATGTGGGAAGCTTCCAAATAAATAATAAACATTTTCACTATTCATCATTATAAAAAATTCTGTAACATTTTTGTTTTAGCTACTCCCTTAATGATTCATTTTCTACAGCTCGTCTCCAAGGGATATGACCAAGGCAGAGGGATCCTCAGTCTTGTCACACATGCTCAGACCACCTTTCCTTTCAGACAGCTACTGTCAGTCTATTCCCTGCCTAATAATCACACACTCACTGCTGAGCGAGTGTTTAACTCCAATCGCGGTCCTCCTTAGTAATTAGTCAAACAGTGCAAATAAATTTAAAAAAAAGAAACCTTAATCAAGTATATGCATTGATAAAGAGAAAAAAAAAATCCACAGGTTTGGTTCCTGTAGGGATTTTAACCTATGACCCCTGTGCTGTAAGTCAAAAATGTTACCATTGAGTTTACATTGAAAGCTACTTGCAGTTTTTACATAAATGCCTTTGTTTGATTTAGAGTGAGCACAATGAAAGGGAAAGGGGAAATGGGAGATCGGGCCTGCGGGGTCAAAATTAAAAAGCAGTTCAAACAAATCATAAAAGCCCTCTTTTTTAGCAACAGAGCTAAGGGGAAAAATTTAAAAAGGCATGAAATGCCTTTGCGGCAAAACCAATTTAAGGAAATTGTGTCGGGGAAATCCTTTTAAACCTTTAAGGCTATGTTCCTTGCAGAAAAAAACGGCATTTTTTCATGTTTTTCGTTTTTTCTACAAACGCTGAAAAAAAACGTTTTGAAAAGATGTCCCATAAAACTTTAATAGTAAAAAAGTTCTGTAGTCTCCACAGAACGTCTTTTTCTGCTCTTTTTTTGGCGCTGGTTTTTTTTTGTAACATTTGAAAAAAACGACAGAGCGGGTTTGGGAAAATGAAACTATTGAAGTCTATGTAAAGCGCCGGATGTTCATAAAAGTGAGTTCTGGTCCAGTGCATGTCAGAAACAGCTTAGAAAAGGCAATTTTTTGTTGCGTTTTTGTTGTTGGTGCTTTTTTGACAGAAATCCACGGCAATTATAATGCTGTGCATTTCTGAAAAAAAAAAAAAGCCCAAAAAAAAACTTTTTCAAAAAACCCCAAAACACCAAAAAAACTTTTTTTTGGACATTGCATGGACAAAAAACTCAGTTTTATGAAATGTTTTGGGTTTTGGGTTTTTCAGTGATTTTTTTGCCCATTGCTGGCCTCGGGAATTTAAAAAAAGGTTTCCTCGGGCTAAACCCTTTCCCCCATTACGGCGCACTTGCATCGAAGTGACCAGAGAAAGCTGCACACACGTGGCCACCTTCCTTTTTCCCTGCGCCTGGTTAAAGGGGGTTTGGGGGGGGTTTTGCTTTTACACAAAAAAGGTTTGGGGGTTTAAAAACCATTTTGGCAACCTTTGGGGGGGCCCAAAAAGGCTGTTTTTGCATCCCTTTCCCCCTTTGGTATTCCGGAACAAAAATTTCCCTCTTGGCCATCAATTTATTTTACTTTACAGTACCATTGATATAATGATATTTTCCCTCCCTGCGGGGGCCTACTTGGGGAGAAAAAAGCTTAAAAAATGTGAAAGTTCCCAAAACAAAATTGAAAAAAATGAAAAATGTTATAAACCTCTCCTAGTGGCAGAAGAAAGTATAGTAGATTATTTTTTTCTTTTCCTGAATTGCTAGAGGGGGGAGATTTGGTTTTTTGGGAAAATTTCCTTTTTTTTCCAAACCACATTTTAGCTTGGGAAATGATGATCCTATTATAAAAACTGCAATGTGAAAAACAATAAAACCCCTAGGAGGTAAATGGAAAAATAATAACCTTTATAAATTTTTTATTTTTTCCCTTTTGGGGCCGTTCACCCCGGCTTTTTTCGGCGCGGATTGGCGCCGTTTTGCGGGGTTTTGCGCTTTTTTCAGTTCGGTCACAATCCGCGCAGTAAATTTCGGTAATTTACGCTATCATAGAGAAAAAGGGGATTTCCCTCGGGTCCTCCCCCGGGTCGGCGAAAACCCCCGTGGGGGGAGAAATGACATGCACCCTTATCCCGGCCGCATTTCGCGCCGTGGATTTTAAAATTAAGGGGCCCGGGTTCCCCGCCCCGCCCCCAACCCCCCCCCCACACCGCCCCTTATTCAAGCGGAAATTTCGAGCGCAATCCGGCTCGCATTTCCGGCTTGAATAAGCCGTGTGAAAATGGGGGTTTGGCTCTTCTACCCCCTGCACAGAAAAAACGTCCCTTTTTTTCCCGGTTTTTCGTTTTTTAAAAAGCTGGGGAAAAACGACTGCAAACATCTCCAATTTTCTATTGTAAAAAACCCCCCTGCTGTCAAAAACTGAAAATGTTTTTTCTGCTCGTTTTTTTCATGGTGTTTTTTGAAAAAATGCTCTAAAAAACGCCAGAGCAGGGAGAAAATTTTCTAAAGGAACTTTTGGGAAAACGCTGGATGGTTTTTTTTGGGGCGTTTTTATGACGGTTTTTTTGGGAGGGTTTTTCTATGGGAAAAACCCCCAGGGGACCCCAAGGGCCCACCTATTGGGGTGTAAAAAAAGGTTTTAATTTCCCTTTTAAATTTGCATACAAGTGTTGTTGGTTCTTTTTTTGTTCTTTTGTTTTAAAAAAATTTATCACGCTTTGGTGCTAAGCTTTTTTTGCGCCAAATTCCCTTTTTTTTTCGTAAAAATATGTTTTTTTTCAGATTTTGGGGATCAGAAAACTTTGGTTTTTTTTACAGATTTTGATGCTTTTAAAAACCCTTTTTTAAAAAATATTTTGGCGTAATTTTTTTATTCGCCCCTGAGCCAAAAATGGTTTTTTTTACGGGGTTTTTTGGGGCAAAAAAATCCGCCCTTTTTTTTGTTTTTTGGCACTAAAATAATTTTTTTTAAAAAATTTTGGCGCTAATAACGTTATTTCGCTTCTGTGGGAGAAATACGTTTTTTTTTTCGGAAATTTTTGGGGCAAGAATTTCCCTTTTTTTTGGGACTAAAATATTTTTTTTTTCAAAATTTTGGGCTAAAAAAAGTTATCTCCTTTCTGACGCCCAAAAAAAAAGTTTTTTTACGGTTTTTTGGGGCAAGAATCCGTATTTTTTTTTTTTTGGCCCCCTAAAATAATTTTTTTTCAGATTTTGGCGCTAATAACGTTATTTCGCTTCTGACGGCCCGAAAATACGGTTTTTTACGGATTTTGGCCCCAAGGAAAACCGTTTTTTTTTAAGTTTTTTGGGACTAAAATTTAATTTTTTTTAAAAAAAGTTTTTTGGGGCTAATAAAGTTTTCTCGTTCTGACGCCAAAAATACGTCTTTTTTCGGATTTTGCCGCAAGAATCGTTTTTTTTTCGTTTTTTTTTGGGACCCAAAATAAATTTTTTTTTTCAGATTTTGGCGGTTAAAAAACGTTATCTGTTCTGAGGCCAAAAAAAAGTTTTTTTACGGATTTTTGGGCAAGAATCCCGGGTTTTTTTGTTTTTTTTGGCCCCTTAAAATAATTTTTTTTTTCAGATTTTTTTCGTAATAAAAATTATCGCTTTGACGAAAAAAAACGTTTTTTTTTTGGATTTTGGGCAAAGAATCCCCTTTTCGTTTTTGGGGAAATAAAATCATTTTTTTACGATTTTGGCGCTAATAAGGTTTTCTCGCCTTAAAACGGCCCAAAAACGTTTTTTTTTGGAAATTTTCCGCAAAAATGCGTTTTTTGGGACTAAAATAATTTTTTTTTCAGATTTTGGCGTTTAAAATCGTTTTTCTCGGCCTTTTTGACACCAAAAAATACATTTTTTTACGGGGTTTTGGCGCAAGAATCCCTTTTTTCGTTTCTTGGCACTAAAATAATTTTTTTTCAGATTTTTGGGGCTAATAAGTTTTTCTCGCCCATGACGCCCCAAAAAAAAAGTTTTTTTTGTATTTTGGCGCAAGAATCGGGTTTTTTTTTGTTTTTGGCAATTTAAAAAAAAATTTTTTTTCCCCGATTTTTTTGGGTAATAACGTTTTATCCCCCCCCCCCTGACGTCAAAAATAAGTTTTTTATTGGGTTTTGGGCCCCCAAGAATCCGTTTTTTTTACGTTTTTTTGGACTAAAATAATTTTTTTTTTCAGATTTTTGCCGCCCAATAAACCCCCCCCCTTTTCTCCCTTTGATGCCAAAAAAAAAAATTTCCCCTTTTTTTTACGGAAATTTTTTTGCAAGAACCCGTTTTTTTTAAAGCCCCCTTTGGGACTAAAATAATTTTTTTTTTCAGATTTTGCCGCTAATAAAGTTATCTCACTTTGAGGCCCAAAAAAAACGTTTTTTTACGGATTTTGGCACAAGAATCCGGGTTTTTTTTAGTTTTTTTTGGGCTAAAAAAAATTTTTTTTCCCGTTTTTTGGGGTAAATAACGTTACTCGCTTCTGACGCCAAAAATACGGGGGTTTTTTCGGTTTTTTTGGGGCAAGAATCCCTTTTTTTTTTTGTTTTTTTGGCACTAAAAAATTTTTTTTTCAGGTTTTTTGGGGCTAATAAACGTTATTCGCCCTCAGAAGGCCAAAAAAAGGTTTTTTTTTGGATTTTTCCGCAAAAAAAGCGTTTTTTTTAACTAAAATAATTTTTTTTAAGGTTTTGGCGCCCAATTTCGTTTTCTCGCCCCATGACGCCAAAAAAAAAGTTTTTTATGTATTTTTTGGGGGCAAAAATCAGTTTTTTTCGTTTTTTTTAAATTTAAATTTAAATTTTTTTTACAGATTTTTTTGCCCCTTAATACATTATCTCGCCCCTGCGTCAAAAAAAAAGTTTTTAGGATTTTGCCGCCCAAAAAAACGTTTTTGGCATAAAAATTTTTTTTTTTTTTCAGGGGGTTTTGGCGCCAATAAAGGTTTATCTCGTTCTGAGCCAAAAAAATATTTTTTTTTTTTTTTTTTAGAATTTTTTGGGGCCAGAATCTGTTTTTTTTTGGTTTTTTTTGGGGGATAAAAAAGTTTAAAACTTTACGATTTTGGCGTAATTTAAATTGATCATGCTTTTTTGACACTAAAAATTTTTTTTTTTTTACGGGAAATTTTGGGTCAATAATGCGTTTTTGGGGGTTTTGGCCCCTAAAAAAACCTTTTCCCTTTTCAAGGGTTTGATTTCTAAAATTTCAAATTATCTTGTGTATGCAAAGGGTAATGTTGGGGTTTTTTTGGGGTTTTGGTGAAGAAACTGGTGCAAAAATTTAAAAAAAAAGCGTAGAAAGCAGCCGCACCAAAGGGGCAATTTTGCTCACAATGGCTACAGTGATCTAAAGGAAATGACTACTTTAATGTGTTAACCTTTCCATTTTAAAGGGGGTAAACTTACCTCCAATTGGGTTTTTTATGTGCATACATTAAAAAACAGAGCAAAGACGCTTCAAAAACGAAAAACGCGCCAAAAATGAGTTTTTTCAGTGCTTTTGACAGGCAGTGGACAGAAAACTCAGTTTCATGAACGTTTTTATCACAAAGGCATTATGGGGAAAGGGGCTGGAACCCCACAGCGCCCTCTGTTGGTTGTAACAATCCCTCAATTTGCTTTTGACCCCCCGGGTTTCTTGAGAAAGCAAAAAAGGATTTTTTAGCCAAGCCAGTATCTCTCATCTACAGACAACGCTGTTTCGGGATTTTGTCCCTCTTCAGTGCAGAGTAGAGAAGATACTGGCTGGCTGTGTGGGAGGCATCGGGTAGCTCAGAAAGGGAAGATCTCTCCTTTATAATTCTAGACAAAATATCGTCTTGTTGCAGGATATTTAAATTTTTTAGTAATTCGTTTTCAGGTCGTTTTTTGTCCACTGCAGTGTAGACATAGCCTTAGCCAAAAAATGTATGTATAACACTGTATGTACACTATTATATATGCAATTTTTGGAAAAAGGTCAAATAGAAGATTATCAAGACTATTATTTTTCCATTTACCTTCTGAGTGTCTTAGTTGCTTGAATGCAATTTGGTGGTTTCATTAACAACCCCTCAGGAACTCATGAACAGATATGTAATTCATGGAAGAGATGCTCAGATTTAGTAAGGCATTTTATTACCAGTCAACTAAACCACAGCAATGTTTCATGTAATAAGGATATCCAAATAAATTACTCATACACTCTCCAACATGTATAAACAGAAGTAAAAATGAATATCCTCACGTAGCTTACATACTCCCTTACTAGATGAGTCTCAGCATTACTAAGGAATTTAATGTACGTAGGTTCTGCACGTACAAATATTTAGACACGCACGGACGACATGTCATAAAAGAGGTGCCGTCACGGCAGTTTTAAAGCACATTAAATGAGTGTATTGTGCGCCTGAATGAACCTGTCAAAAATCTGCCGTCTGGTATACCTTGCTTAGTATAATTGATGGGCCTAATCTAGACTCATAGCATAATGTAGGTGCATAGCATATCATTGCTAGCATATTTGATGCGCCTACTTTAGACGTATTCATATGTGTCGTGCCTGGCATATAACGCGCCTAGTTTTGGTGTATGACAGTTCATTTACATAGAAAAAAGGGCGTTAACAGAATTTTTTTGCAAAATACACCAAAAAATGGCACAGCCCTAATGGGACATGTCACCCGCACATGTACATACCTCCATGTCCCTCACTGTGGCGCTGTTGCTTCTGCTGTTATAGGCCTATTATAGTACTATAACAAACAATATACAAAACGTAGTCAAGTCTCAAACTGCATCGTAAATACAATATCCTAAGGCTGGGGTTGCATCTGTATCGGAGGTTCCCTTAGGAGCCTCGATCACAAATTCATCAAACAGCTGGAAAATGGTATAATGACTGATACAGTATAATGACTGACACCATGACAGAAATCCAGTGGACTCCATTACAGTCAGTGGTGGTCTGTTAGGTGTCTTTGGTGTCCATTATGTAAAGAATCTTGCACCCCTATTATTTTCAGATTTCTGCTAGTATGATGGAAGAGAGACATGGAAATAGCAATACATGTGAACCTAGCCTACAAAAATAATCAGAAACATTACCAGGAACACATTTGCTGTCATTTTTAAGTTATTGTACAATGTGCACATGCAATGTGCATGACAACTCCTTAAAGAGAACCTGTCACATAGGTTATGCCCCCCTTGCTGAGGGCAGCACAAGCTGGTGTCAGACCTGCTTTTTCCAGCGCTGTGTCCCTTATTCTGTAAGATGCAGCAGTTTTAGAGCTTTTACTCTACAAATATTTTACAAATATTATTCATGAGTAGGTGTTAGCTCCGCCCACCAAAGGCTAGCTCCGCCCACCGACAGTTATTCACATGTTTCTACCTATTCAAAGTAAAAGGTTTGTCGGTTGAGGTGGGCGGGGCTAGCCTCAGGTGGGCGGGGTTTGAAAAAAACTGCCCATAAAGGGGACTCTTCGAATGACTCTTCTGGCTGAAAACTGCAGATTTGAGCATTAAATACACAAAAAACTACACCCATCTAACAGAATAAGGGACACAGCGCTGGAAACAGCAGGTCTGACACTACCTTGTTCTGTCCTCAGCCAGGGGGGCATAATCTATGTGACAGGCTCTGTTTAAAGGGGTTGTCTCACTATGAAGATCATAGTTGAAAATGTGGGGACAAAAAATCTAAGGATGTACGTCCTTGGTTACTATTGGCAAAGTGCACGGTTTTGAGAACGGGCTGGTTTACATGTGCTTAGCATCGGTGTTTGTTTACTGGTCAGGGAAGCATTCGTCCTGCCCTGGTCGTGCACATGCAAAGGAAAGGCAGTTAGAGGAGGGGCGGGATGTGTGTATTGGCAGGCAAGGAGGTGAAGCAGCGAGAGGACATGCAGGGGGGTTGTGTGTATTGTATACTCTTCACTGCTTCTCCTCCTTGCCTGACAATACAAACATCCCTGCCCCTCCTCTTCACTGCCTTTCCTTTGCATGTGCATGACCTGGGCAGGACAGAATGCTTCCCTGACCAGTAAACAAACACCGTTGCTAAGCACATGTAAACCAGCCCGTTCTCTAAAACCGTAGCACTTTGCCAATAGTAACCAAGGACATAAATCCTTAGATTTTTGGTCCCCACATTTTCAACTATAATCTTCGTAGTGAGACAACCCCTTTAAGCACTTGGACTTTTTTGGCCTTCTGGACACTGTAATTTGTTTCTCTTTTCCAACACCATATTTCAAAACTTAGAACAAGTGGTGTAGCAAGGGGAGACTGGAGGTGATGGGGCGGTCCATTTATGGCCGCACCGTAAACTTGTCCTGGTCCCTGGATGAGTTGGCATGTCTCCGGATACCATACATGTATGATGCTGGGATGGGGCTATGTGGGCTCACAGGCTATGACTGCACTAACCACAGTGGGAGTCGGTTGCAAGGTGCAGCCAAACTCTTGCTTCAGCGGCCGGGAATGCAGCTGGCTCCAAACCCTCTTTTTTTCCATCCAGCCTCACAAAAAGTAAAGCGATTAAAGGGGATCCTAACGCCAGTACTCCCAGAAATCTGTGTAATCAGTATGGGCAATTATAAGCAAGTGTTCAGTAGAATTACAGCAACGCCACAGGCAAAATGAAGCACTACACTTTTGTTAGTGAAATCAAGGAAACAAGCAATGCAGATGGACAGGCCCTCCAAAGATAGAGACTGTGGGGGACATGTATGAAAACTGTCCAGGTCTAAGACTTTCTTTGTTGCTTATAGCAACAAATCAGAGTTTTAAACCAGACAATCTTTTACCCCTCAAAATCGTACTCCTTTCCCGCCCTAGCTGGCCTAAAAGTGATCAGTTAACTTTCTTTGGAGCCCTTCATAATATCCTGTACTACAAAGGACAAGCATGTTTTTATAATTTGTAAGTGACCCCAGAGTGTACAATATTTTTCTAGCAAACACACTTTGACAGAACAACATCCTTTTGGTTTATTTCTTAAGATTGTATCAATTGCCAACAAAAATAAGTTTAAACGACTGTCTGAAATTAAATGAATAAAATTCTTGTACAAGATAAATGCTTGGTAACGGGGGCGTAAAGTGAAATATTTGGGACCTTTAGCCAAATTCAGATAGGGATCTCTGCGCTCCAAATACCATTTAAAAGTCGCATAAACCATTAGACTAATAGTATCTCACAAAAGTGAGTACACCCTCATATTTTTGTTAGTATTTTAACAAATCTTTTTATGGGACAACACTGAAGATATGACACTTTGATATAATGTAAAGTAGTCAGTGTACACCTTGAAACTGAGCAACAGGACTGTGACCAAGACCATACAGCGGTCTTGCCAAAGACATGACATCATCATATGGGCTGTCCCAAATTGTTTAAAGGCATAGTAATCCTAGTGTATGTAAACTTTTGACTTAGAGAAATCATTTTTAAGGCATTTTTATTATTTATCATTATTCTGGCATTTGGCAAATATAAATAATTTTGGTTCCTAATTGACCTAAAACATGTAAGGTTTATTCTGCTTTCATGTCAGATAGTGAGAAAAACATGAATATAGTGTATATCAGCTTCTGGTTTCAACTGTATATATATATACTGTATATATATACTGTATATGTATATACTGTACAGTGTTCAGCATAAATCAGTGCATCCTCTCTAAAACGTATGATTTTAATCAATATCTGAATGAACACAAGATCAATTTCTAAAATTTTGACAAGACTGAATTTCTCAAAACATTAACCCATAACATGAAAGTGAGATAATAATAATAATAATCTTTATTTCTATAGCGCCAACATATTTAGCACTTTCAAATTCAAGGTATACTACAGTCATTCACAAAGTCTTCAAAATGAGTTTAAAAATTAGATTATTAACAAAGCAGTGGCTTCAGAACACCTCTGTGACCATTCTTGACTGGCCCAGCCAGAGCCCTGACCTAAACCCAATTGAGAATCTCTGGAGAGACTTGAAAATGGCGTCCACCAATATTCACCATCCAACCTGAGAAAACTGGAGAGGATGTGCAAGGAAGAATGGCAGAGGATCTCCAAATCCAGGTGTGAAAAACTTGTTGCATCATTCCCAAGACGACTCATGGCTGTACTAGCTCAAAAGGGTGCTTCTACTCAATACTGAGCAAAAATATCTACATTTCTGGGTTTTTTTCTTTCAAGATGGGTGCAGAATGTGCATTAATGAGCCAAAAAATGAACTTTTTGGATCTTACCAAATGGCTGCAATGAATTAAAGAGTGAAAAATTTAAAGGGGTCTGAATATTTTCCATACCCACTGTACATAGGCCAGCCAAACTCTGGCCTGGAACATGGGGAGCAGCCACCCACCCAACACTGTGACTGCTCCCAGTGAGAGCTGTCCCTGACTGAGCTGTTTGCCAACAGCTATACTAGCTGTTAAACATGCGCCAACTACATATTGCAGCTGACACAACAGTACCAGTACCTTGGTGACACATAACTGCCACCTACAAGAGGCGGGATAACGCGACTTTCTTCTCCCTTGAAGTTGCCTGCCATCCGTTTACCATTGTGCATGCAGAAACCTGGCGGAAAATACATACCATCACAGACCTCTCCGGCTCCCACCTTAGCATATATAAAAAGAAAGAAAATAGCAGCACTCTCAAATAATGAAAAAAGCTTTAGGGCTTTATGCCATGTCCAATGATGGCGATGTTTCAGCTCCAAATGAGCC
The DNA here is from genome assembly GCA_025379985.1 of Phyllomedusa bahiana. NCBI lineage: Eukaryota > Metazoa > Chordata > Amphibia > Anura > Hylidae > Phyllomedusa > Phyllomedusa bahiana. The sequence continues at coordinate 36,978 of JAODAL010003726.1, forward strand.
TCTCATTTGAGAGTGCCGCGATTTTCTTTCTTTTTATTAGCAATATATATATACACTGGGGGCCCTATTACCTACCTATATATACTGTGGGCCCTTTTACCTTTCTATATATACTTGGGGTCCTATTACCTATCTATATATACTGGGGGCCCTATTAACTATCTATATATACTAGGGGCCCTATTACCTATCTACAGACTGGGGAGCCTATTACCTATCTACAGACTGGAAAGCCTATTACCTATATATCTACTGGGGGGACCCTATTTCCCATCTACAGACTGGGGGACCTTATTATCTATACACCTACTGGGGGACTCTATTACTTATATATCTACCAATTGGGGGACATATAAACTGTATATCTACCTACTGGAAAACATATAACCTTTATACCTACCTACTGGGGGACATATAACCTATATACCTACCTACTGAGGAGACCTACATACCTACCTACTGGGAGGGGGTCTATAAACCTACTTAATGGGGGCCTATAAAGGAAACATTGGTGACTCCCCATCCTCCACAGCAGACACCTGGCTTTTCCAGGGCGTCACCATACTTTCCTGTATAAACCCGCATTAGGAAGGGAGTTATATAAACCCCCCAGTAAGTAGGTAGGTATATAGGTACTGGAAAAGTGAGGATTCTAAAATGTGTGGTAAATTCTGCAGAGAGGAGTCGTGGCTGGGAGAAGTCATCATGGCGGTCTGGGCCGGATGGAGAAGGGAAAGTGAACGACTCTGATCAGAAAAGATGTCTCCTGTAAGTAACTAAATGTAACTGCAGTGTAATCGCTTATATTTCTGCAGAGCACCTACATGCAACTAGTATCTACCACTATCTGGTCACTGTATGGCGGTAATATACGTCTTCAGAGCCTGATAGTCACATGTGGTGATCGCGTTTGGCCATGGTCTGGCAGTGTTATTTGATCCTTAAGTAGTAATAGTTTTGGGTTTTGGTATTTTTGGAGCTCTTTTTTTAGTAACAATCATTTATGTGGTATATTTGCTCCATGTATCGGTGTATTATATAGTGACTGTTATTTAGGGGTATTACACTGTCATACGTAGGTGAGCACTTTTGAAAAAGCAAATTTGTCAGTGCTGATTTTTATTGTACAGTGACTGCTGAGGTGATGGACACGATCTATGCGGAATACACAGAAAATTTGTGACAGGAACATATTTTTTTCTCTTTAAAAATACACGTCCCAGTTCACAAAAATGCTGTGTGAACGCAGCCCTACTGAGCAAAACATAAGCCAAAGGGCCAGGTCCCCGGGTGTTTCAGGACCCTAGCAACGCCCCTGCTCCATGGTCATGCAGATATCTCTATGTACACTCATACAGTGAAGGCTTTAAGTTGCTGAGTAGGACTGCCCACTGCACTCATAAGCCCAAAATGGGCAGAGATTTAAATGAAGTTAAACTGAATAATTTACATACCCCAATACATCAATTCGCTCAACTTCTCCTGCTCTATAAGATGATCCTGGCAGACCAGGTTGCCCTTAATCAAAATTTGGGTTCAAGCCAAGTTACTTTGTAGTGTACTTCAATTGTAGTTCACTAAGGGACTTAGTGGAGGGCTGATGGACCATAAGGTCTATGGATTCTGGGTGCCAATAGCAGAATAAATAAGCCAATCTGCCTTGGCTAGGGTATTTGGATAGAGGGCTAGGACTGCAAGCCAAATCTTTGCCTCAATGAAGAAAAGCCTAGCTACTACTGTGGTGCACACCTTCTATGCAGATTACTTATGGCTTTTGTTTTTCAGATGTGAACTGAAGATGGCTGCCCTCTGATGAAGATTTTACAGCAAAACAGTGCAGTCCTGTCATATCTGTCACATTAGGTGAAAAAGGTCCTTTCTTCCTGACAGTCACTGCCTGGGTTGCTCAATTTAAGACAGGACATTTTAACACTAAAGCTGAAGAACTTAAAGGAAAGTCTGTTTGTGATCACTGTGCTTGAAAATGTAGATACTTTACACAGCATGATCTTGAAAGATCAGAAATTCTAAGCAAAAAATATAGCAGAGGCTCTGGAAATATCCCCTAAGCATTTGACTGCAAATTATAAAAATGGCATCACATTGCAAATGTTACCAAATTCCCTAGTATTTTTAAAATACCATATTGAGGGATTTGGAATTAACAATAGGGCATCCCTCCTTCAAGGCTCTCATCTATAACACTTGTTATATAGAGCGTCTCTCCGTTGGGAAAACATTGCACGTCTATGCATTACGCAGACGACACTTTTGATTTAAATAGATGATGTGTAATGCTTAATTATTGGATTCCTCCATAGAGGATCTCTGAGGATTCCAGCACTGGAGAATCCTGTCAGGGCCGCCGTACAGGGGGTACAGCCGATACTCCTGTACGGGGTCCCGAGAAAGAAGAGGGCCCGCTTCAAGCATAGATCGCACAGTAGAGCACGGCGCAGCCGAGCGCCGCGCTCTACATAGGGCCCGGTGGCGGCTGGCGAGTGTTGGCGGTGCTGGGAGGGGGCCCGTGCTCCCTGCATCGCTGCGCTCCGCCTATAGAAACATGATTGGGCCCGGCCCGGCTGTCCAGTAGGGACGGGGGCTGTGCCGTGGGAGGGGTGGGGGGGCTCCCGGCATAGCAGCGTTCCGGGTAGAAATTTTTGTAAGGGGACGCACTGCAGTCTGCTCTCTGGTTGCGCCCATCCCTCTGCCCACTCTGCTACTTACCTCCTCCTCCTCCCTCTCGGCCAGTAGGGGCGGAGTGGGGCGGTGCTGGGGGGGCCCACGCTCTCGGCTCAGCTGTGCTCCAGTCAGAAAACTTCTACTTACATTAGTCCTGCTCACGCTGTAGCCGGAGCCGGGCCCGCCTCCTCTGTCTGTGAGCGGGATGTGAATAATTTGAATCAGTGAGGCCCTGCCCCATTGGGGGCGGAGCTTCACAAATTCAAATTGTTCCGCATCCCGCCGCTGGCCACACAGTGCGGCGCGGAGACAGAGAGAGGAGGTCCCGACACCGGCTACAGCGCGCGCAGGACTCATGTAAGTAGAAGTTTTCTGACTGGAGCGCAGCTGAGCCGGGAGCCAGGAACTCCTCTCAGCAGTGATCCAGCAAGAACTGTGGGGGGCTTCTGCCCCCGGCTGTATGAGGGACGGAGGGAGGGGAACGCTGCCCGCCCACCTACACAACTGCCCGGCTACCCACCTAGCTGCCCGCCCGGCTACCCACCTAGCTGCCCGACCACCTACCTAGCTGCCTGCCCGGTTACCTACCTAGCTGCCTGCCCGACTGGCTACCCACCTAGCTGCCTGCCCGACTGGCTACCCACCTAGCTGCCCGACCACCTACCTAGCTGCCTGCCCGGCTACCCACTTAGCTGCCTGCCGGGCTACCCACCTAGCTGCCCACCCACCTACTTAGCTGCCTGCCCGGCTACCTACCTAGCTGCCTGCCCGCCCGACTGGCTACCCACCTAGCTGCCTGCCCAACTGGCTACCCACCTAGCTGCCTGCCCGACTGACTACCCACGTAGCTGCCTGCCTGGCTACCCACGTAGCTGCCCGCCCGGCTCCCACTAGTGCCGCCGCTACTAGCTGCCTGCCCAGCTACCTTCCTTTCTGCCTGCCCTCCCGACTGGCTACCCACCTAGCTTCCCGCCTGCCCAGCTACCCACCTAGCTGCCCGCCCGGCTACCCACCTAGCTGCCTGCCTGCCCGGATACCCACCTAGCGGCCTGCCCGGCTAACCACCTAGCTGCCCGCCCACCTACCAGCTGCCTGCCCGCCCGACTGGCTACCTACCTAGCTGCCCGCCCGCCCGACTGGCTACCTACCTAGCTGCCCGCCCACCCGACTGGCTACCTACCTAGCTGCCCGCCCGACTTGCTACCTACCTAGCTGCCCCCACCCGGCTACCTACCTAGCTGCCCGCCCGCCTGCCCGTCTGGCTACCTACCTAGCTGCCTGCCTGCCCGAGTACCTAGCTGCCCGCCCGCCTGGCTACCTACCTAGCTGCCCACCCGCCTGACTACCTACCTAGCTACCCGTCCGGGGGCAGGACGATGGGATTGTTGGCGGCAGGGCAGTTGGCATGCTTAGGCAGGGAGGTCGGGTTGCTGGGGGCGGGGTTTGAGGCGAGGAGGGGGGTTCCAGAAGCTTCAGCTGTATGGGGCCCCAAAATTTCTGTTGGCGGCCCTGCATCCTGTCATCAGCTTATCAGCAGGGGACCTTTCACAAAATGGCCAACCTGCTATTTTGACTTCTATCTATAATTTTACATAAGAATAATTCACTGAATTTTAAATGAATTGGGTAATTGTGCAGCTTGACAATTTGCTTAATTGTGTAAATTGCAGAGGTAAACATCCTTAAGCTGAGTTCACATGGCGTTTCTCTGTGTATACCTGTGCGCGCCGCAATATGCCTGCTGTTGGAAGTTCGTGCTGGTCTCCTCTTCACTTTCGTCTTCCACGGTGCGCAGTCCGTACCTGTAAAAAGAAGTGAGTGCTATGATTTTAGTGCAATTATACTCCAAAGTATGCCCCAAAAATACATTGTGTGAACAGAGAAAGTTTGGCGGTATGGTTGTACAGTATATGGTACTAATGTCACATCAAGATGAAGGCTAAAAATATTAGCAGAAAAGAAAATAAGAGCACTGCAAGAAGAATGTTTTTCCTCCTTTTGTGCACTTAATAGCAATTAAATAAGAATCTAGCTTTATCAATGCCCTTTGTGTGATTTTTCTACATAAATTCCAAGCACTGTAGCTCAGTAGTAAAAGATTGTAATCGGATTAGCCAAGAGACCTTGTAGAGGTGGCAATTTGGATTAGATTGGATTTGATTCAAGGCCTACTTGACGGCGATGGTGAAACCCTTGGTTGTGTGTAAATTTGGCATATGGCTACATGGAAGTCCGGAGTCTCAACAGCTCCATCTTCACCCTTCCTTTTAACAGGAATCTGATTTTTGCTGCAGAGGACTCTAAGGGTATGTTCACATGGCGTAATTGTGGGGCATACATTACGCCCCGCAATTGTGCCGTATTTCGGGAGTCGCGCTGATTCGCGGGTACGTTTTGCCTTCTTGCCTGATGCACGCCGGCCCCATTGACAGTCATTACTCGTGGCGCATATTCGCCGCAAGCAATTGTTATGTTACTTATATCCCCGCACGTACAATACGATCGTATTGTACAAGCGGGGAGAGGAGGCGTAATCCATAGATCTCTATGAGAACTGTGGATTATCGTAATTTCGGCACGCATTTCGCCTGTGTGAACATAGTATAAGGTCGTTACTTCAGTTTCCTCCAGTACTGCAGTCTCCATGGTCTAGAATGGGATACAGAAGGATCAGGCTATACCCGTGGCCATACAGGCTAAAGATCATGGCAGAGTTCAGCTATTACGGATACTAGCCAAAGGTTAGGGCAGACAGTTAGGGCAGGGATACTCTCTAAACAAGTTACCGAATAGATATGTTATTGTGGTACACTATAAGAATCAATTGCTCAGGCAAGAAGGTAAAAGATATGGTCGATTTAAATACAGCATAAAGTGTACAGGTAAAGATAAAATTACTAGTGTGCACTGGCTCTTGAAGTCACCACAGACCAGTATGCAGATGCACAAGAGACACCATGGGGCATGATACTTGCTCCAGCGCCACTGCCAAAGATAAGAGATTGGAACAGTTTGCCAGATGGAGTGGCGAAAAGTGCAGCGGCGAACATACATGGTAAGTTGCCACATAACAGGTTTTTTGTCCGATCCTGAAGAATGGAGGTTGTAATAAAAAGTCCTTTACCGAAGGGTTAAGATATTTCTAACATATGACAAGTTCAATGAACTAGGTCAAAAAAGTGAAGACCATGGATAGAAGATCATATGGCTGTGAGGCAGACTCTACAAAAAAAGCTCTGTAACGTAGGGCCAAGGACCAAACAGGAGCCCCCAGCAACACATCAGAAGATAATTTTGACTGGATTTGCCCGTTGAAGGACTACACCACGTTGCCTACTTACCATGACCTGGCCCCTTGTCATGGGTATGGAGTGGATCCGCTGGACCTCCACAAGAGGTAGCATAATCCATGTCAGGGAATGAAGTCTAAGGAGCCTCCCAGTCTTCACCAGAGCCCGCCGCAAGGCCGGTTAATTATGCCAATTTTCGAACATATTGCCCTAATAGTACTACTCTCCACTAAAACACACCAAGTAGCAGAGTGCTTAAGGAGTGGACACCAGACATAGGGTCAGCGCCCGGCGATTAACCAATCACTGGTGTGGTAACCCTCTAAATTTCACAGAGCCTTGACATGTGTCGGCACAGAGCACAGGACTGTAGCGGAACTTGAGCGTGGGAAGGTGAATGCCAAGTGTGCAGAACAGTGGGACCACCAGCGCGCCCGCAGCCCGGCATGGGGACCACGGTGCGATTCATGACATCCCTTCAGACTACCACTTATTCTCAATTTAAAATACATATAAAAGTGTGACATTACCATCCACTGCAGATGCCATCTAGACTGATCTGCAGTTAAGTCTTACATATGTATGACTTAAGGATGTTAGCACAGTGAAGTAATAAGTATGTTACATTCTGAGGAGACTGAATAAGGTATCTGTGCCAAACCTGTAGGTCATTGTCTTCTTAACAAAGCAAAAAACTTATCAGCACCACTCATATTTTTCATTTTCCCTCCGGGGTATGACCTCCGCCTGTTTCCAGGCTCCTGTGATAGGCACATAAACTGTTATTGCCCTGTGATCAGTCAAACACTGACGATCCATGAAGAATACATACAAATAATACACAAGCAAGTCACATTATTATGACCACTTCCTATTTGCAACGTTGGCAAACATATCCCTCGTTACTGTCATGGGTAAAATGAGCAACTTACCTGGAGTTGCAGTTAGGGATGATTATTGGATTTTGGGCTAAGGGCTGCGTTTTTTTAGAAATTGTGCAGTTTTTAAACTGTTTGCGTACTGCTAAGGTGAAAGTGTAAAATGTGGGTGCAGCGTGCTACAGCGGTTTCTGGCTGCATTCAAACCATGTTGTATATTCCTACTCCTAAACAGTTGGCCAACTAAGGCCCTGTGGACATAACAGATTTTTCTGGATTTACTTTGCATGTGCTTGGCTTCACCATGGTTTTGGAGCCACATTAGGGCTATCTGATGCAGTTTTCATGCTAAACCTATGACATGTCACTTTGATGTCACCAATTTCCAGTATAAAACACCACTCTACAAGGGTGCCTTAGTGCATTTTTTTCTGGAATAAAGCAGATTTTTTTAATCCTAGACAATACCTTTTTACTTCTCACGTACCCTCAGGGCCTATCTCAGTTGCCTTCATAAGTACAAGCCCCAGAGGACCTTGTAAATGTCTCATATGTCCTATGTGTTTTAGATGTCCCTATAAATCCTCACCTCATATGTGCCGATTAGTGCCGCTTTTGGTTGGCCTGATAAGTGCCTGCCTCAGTTGCTGCCATGAGTGTCTATTTTTGATGTTCTAAAAGATATCTACACTCACCGGCCACTTTATTAGGTACACATGCTAGTAACGGGTTGGACCCCCTTTTGCCTTCAGAACTGCTCAATTCTTCGTGGAAATAGATTCCACCAAGGTGTTGCAACGATGTCAATTGGTACCAAGGGGCCCAAAAGTGCCAAGAAAATATTCCCCACACCAGGGACACCACCACCACCAGCCTAAAACCGGGTTGAACAGGCAGGATGGATCCATGCTTCATGTTGTTGACGCCAAATTCTGACCCTACCAACCGAATGTCGCAGCACAAATCGAGGACTCATCAGACCAGGCAACGTTTTTCCAATCTTCTACTGTCCAATTTCGATGAGCTTGGGCAAATTGGAGCCTCTTTTCCTTTCTTAAAGCTGAAAGGATTGGCACCCGGTGTGGTTTCTTCTGCTGCTGAAACCCCCATCGGCCTCAAAGTTCGCCGTACTGTGCGTTCAGAGATGCTCTTCTGCCTACCTGGTTGTAAGGGGTGGCTATTTGAGTCACTGTTGCCTTTCTATCAGCTCGAACCAGTCTGCCCATCTCCTTTGACCTCTGGCATTAACAAGGCAATTTCCGCCCACAGGACTGCCGCTCACTGGATGTTTTTTCTTTTTCGGACCCCTTCTCTGTAAACCCTAGAGATGGTTGTGCGTGAAAATCCCAGGAGATCAGCAGTTTCTGAAATACTCAGACCAGCCCCTTTTGGCACCACAACCATGCCACGTTCAAAGGCACTCAAATCCCCTTTCTTCCCCATACTGATGCTCGGTTTTTAACTGCAGGAGATTGTCCCTTGACCATGTCTACATGCCTAAATGCACTGAGTTGCCGCCATGTGATTGGCTGATTAGAAATTAAGTGTTAACGAGCAGTTGGACAGGTGTACCTAATAAAGTGGCCGGTGAGTGTATGTGTCAATTTGCATATGATGTGCACTCTCTAATACAGATATTTTTCGATATAGTCCTGAAAAATTTGGTACTATGCCACTAAAAATCGGAGAGGTCTCCATCCAGGGGCGTAGCTACAGGGGGTGCAGCGGTAGCAGTCGCTACCGGGCCCAGTAGCCTGAGGGGGCCCAAATGCCCTCCTGCCACATAAGAAGATAGCAGCATTGTAAATGGTGCATGGTAACTGGGGGGCCCCATTTAACTTTTCGCACCAGGGCCCAAGAGCTTCAAGTTACGCCTCTGTCTCCACCTACAAGTGAGATAGACAGAAAGGCCCTGATGACACTTGTTTCCTGTCATAGCTGCTGAAAGAGATGACTGGTTGTGCATGTGCCCCATGTATTTAGAAGTTGGGGCGACAAACTCAATGTTAAACCTGAGAGAAGGAAAACCTAATTATGACTGTACCCTGCTCAGATGTTAGGGATTTGTAAGTGTGCGTTCACATGCCAAAGACAAAATCCTGGTTGGATTTTCTGACCGGTATTTTGTCTTTTTTGCACGTATGGGGACGGCTTTTGTCCGTGGTTTGCAGATTCAAGCCGTCCCCCTTTGCATCGACATGTTCATGTTCTGCCCGAAAACCGTGTGGAAGAATGAAGATGTTCTACGTTTTTAAGAAACGCCAGTGGTGTGAAAAACCATCCGGCGGAAAATCCATGCAATGTGGACTGCTGCACGGATTTTCTATTACAATCAATGTAAATGGTTGAGGCGGTTTACAGGTGGTTTTCAAATCCGAAAACCGTCTGTAAGACCGACTGAAAACCTTGCCGTGGGGACAAGCCCTAACAATCCTGTTCACACAAAGGGTTTTTTGCTGGCCATATCCCTGGCTTCTATACAGTGGGTCACCAAATTTCCAGAGAAGACTTAGAGAACATTTCTTATAACTGCTTCTTACATTTCTGATAATCCAAAATCTGCAGAACCACTCAGATAGCAGGTTATCCCATTATTTGGGATTCTGAGCTACTGCTGCCTATCTATTCCAACTTGGGGCTAGGGTTGTTATGTGCCATACAGTGGGACAGCTGGACTGGGTGTGATACTAAAGCCCAGTCATCGGGAAGATGGCATCACTGTTTTCCTCAGAAAGATGTGATTAAGGGTATGGCAGAAGTCCAGAAGGCAAACCCAAACTACACAAACTCAAAGTTACTGCTCAGAAATAAAAATGAGAGGGAAGAAGTCTGTGTCAGTGCGTGGATATCCATTACTATTGAGAGATATCACAGTAGTGAAAACAAGGGGGATGGGGACATGCAGAATGATACAGATGTAGGACTTAATTACGCTTTTATCTCTCTATAGGAGGTTAATCTTCCATTTAATTTCTAATTAACTGTCTGCTTAATGGCCCAGTAATAGGCAAACTCTGAAATCTCATTATCTCTCCATACCAGCACTTCAACATTTCCAGTGCCTGATGGATCTTTTTGCCACCAGCAAGACTTCTTCATGGCAGCCTCTTTATACTATTGACTCTTGGTAGCACTTTACAGTGTTTGTATTCTTGGGACAATATTGGCTGCTCTGTGCATGTTTAATAAATAGCTCTAGAGCGGCACTTTGTTGCCACTCTGCATCATTACATCTCCACAGAAAGAGAAGGAGGAAAACAATGACATTTGCTTCAAATTCATCCAGAGAATAGAACATAAAGCGGCTGTACCTTGTGTTGTATCACAGGAAGAAAACAAATCTCTGTGGTCATTTACTGAACTGAGCATGTATCATACACCACCAAAAACGACAATTCTTGAACAGTATAAAGTGGTATTATTGGTAATATTAGCCTTGGTATACTGGGGTATTAATCAGTAACACTACAGGAGTAGCATTAGTTTCTTGTGTTGTTATAGAAATCTGCCAGATGAGCAGCCTCATGGCTCAGTCTTCATCCACTTTCTCTTCTCTCCTGAGGGATCTTAAAATAGCAAAGTAAACCTGACCTTTGATGTGGCCTATATGTGACAACATGTACCCTGAAGAAGAAAAAGATCAGTATTTTTTATTAAAGGCTTTTTATTTTAGATAACAAAACCATTCCAAAGCAGTAATAAAAGATATGCATTGAAAGGGATTTGTAAGCTTTACTTAAGCCCATGATTGTAAAACTGGTATGTTCTCCAAAATGCCCCCAATAATATTAACAAAAAATAAAAAATGACAGAAATAAGCACATGATTAACAAAGATAAACCAAATCCTTTCAAATTGTTGGTGAAACCATACAGAGGCCCAACAGAACCAGAGAAAATATAAGGTTAAATGATTTAATTTGTTCTTCAGTCTTAAATCAAAGTGTTCATAATTTCCAACAGATACAAGAGGGACTTGTTTATGTGTCTGGTTTATCTAAAGTTATTTGGCCAACCTATTCTCTCATTGGTTGGTTTTTGTCCCTCCAATCTCTGATAATGCACTTTTGTTTATATATGTATGGCGACTGAGATGATTACTGTAACATTCCATCACTTATTTCCCAGTATCCTCTGGGAACATTAAGATGTCTTCCAGATTAATTAGCCACCCTCCATAATAAACAACCTGTTTTCCTAGTATTTAGTAATCAAAACAATGGTAAGATAAGATATTTTGAATCAAAACATTAATAATGACTGTCTGATTTATCAGGGGATATGCTGCAAATTAATTACTAGTAAAGCAAAAACAAAGATAAGATAATAATTACTGCATAGAAAATGTTGATTAGTAACCAGTCATAGTGTATCATGATTAAAAGTATGATAATTAGAAGTAACCAATTTAGTGTATTTTGCTTAAACTAACCAATTGTATTGCGAATTATAATCAAATGTGTGAAGTTATAATGATGATATATTGAATATTATAATGTTACCACACCTCCAAACCAACCGCTATAGAAACTTGTATGTATTAGCCAAAATAAAGAATTTTGCTTCTAAATCAACTTGATGTCAGGCGTCAATCCTCTGACATAATGTGCATATGTCCATTCTGATATCAATTTGGAAACCAGTACAACGAGGACTTACTTGAGGGTTTATAACGACAACAATATAGAAGCCAGAAATAGATGCAAATCACCTTCTATGTATAGGACAGTAACTCCTGCAGTGCACTGTACATATAATATTACTCTATAATGTACAGAGTAATGTTGTAAGGAAATGAAGGTTCTTAACAGTGATGTCACCAAACGTCATGTGACTGCTGAAGCAAATCAGCAGCTGCAGAGTGCACAAGCTGACCGCATTGGGAGCTGAGAGACAAAAGACCGGGGGAGAACTCTGGCTGCCCAATCTCTAAAGCAAAGGTTGGTAGAGAAGCAAATGTGATTTTTTTTTTCTCTAACATCTGCAGCAGCATGCTTTAAACTAAAGATTTGGAAGTGGGCAACACCTTTGAGCAACTTATAAAACTTTGTGCAAAACTTTCTGACACAGTAGAAACATTTAGGGCCACATGTATGAAAACTGTCTTGGTCTAAGACTTTTTTGTTGCCCATAGAAACCAATCAGAGCTCCCCTTTTATTTTTTCAGAGCACTATATGAAATGGAAAGGGGGGGGGCGAGGAGGAGGGCTCTGATTGGTTGCTATGGACAACAAAGAAAATCTAAGACCTGGACAGTTTTCATACATATCCTCCAGAGTCTTTATGTAGTATTTGTCAGCTGAAGTGTTGTATTTTGTTCTACATCACCCATATACAATTGGAGCTTTACAGTATCATAACTTTTTCATTTTTTTACTTACATGGAAATATATTTTACTGTGGCAGAAATATACCATGAAGCTGCCATCCAACTAGGGTTCCAAGTCTGGAATAGAACAATGACTTAAAGGGGTTGTCTCACTACATTGATTCATCTTACCTCAGTCCTGTTTTCTTGGTGTCATTTTGAATTCAGGGTCGTGTTTACTGGCTTCTGCTAGGCTGCAGTAGAAGCCAGGTCGGTAGCTATATCAACTAGTGCTGGCAGCCTATCAGGATAGATCAAACAGGTCTATAGCTATAGTGACGTGAGGAGCTGATCCAGCCCATACAAGACGGGATATCTAGGAATAGGTAGGACAGTGTTAATGGACATATATTGCAAAGTGACTTGTTTTTGCAAGATCTTTAACTTAAAAAGCAATCTTTGTAGTGAGACAACCCCTTTAAATCGATTCAGAGGTCTCCCCTAGTGTTATAAAAACCCCTACCACAAAGTAACACACACTTGCTTTTGCAAATAAAAATTATCGTGGCAGAGCATACCTAGTAGTCCTATAGGTTACATAAAAGGGGGCTACATTCCCATTTATATTTAAAGGGGTGTTATCGTTTGAGCTGTTTGGGCTGTTCAGCTAATTTTCTCAGATTGAGTTTGAAATCCAGGGGCGTGTCTCTCCTGTAAGCAGGCGTGTCTCTCCTCCCAGGAGGCGTGTCTCCCCTCACTGAAGAACTGTGACATAATTTTGTATGTAGCAGGGGAGGCAGAAGGTTGTCTGGATATAACAGCTCTGTAGCCTCCTGCATGCTTCTTATGTCTGCAGCCTTGAGGCTCCAAACACCAGCAAGAAACCTGTCATATGCCCTTAGTTTACACACAAATGACACTGAAATCCAGCGGGTTTTTAACTTCTAGTGGTATTCACCCCAAAATGTACTGACAACAGGCAAGACCTTTACTCAACTACAAGGACAAATGTCAGCTTCAAGTAAAGATCTCTGCTTCCTGTCATTTGACATGTTTGTGAAAACAATGGGGGTAGAAGCAATCAGCTTTGAGAGAAGGCCCTGCTCAGCTTGTAACTAACTTGGGCTGTTGGTGCAGTGGTAGAGCAGTGAGCAGTGATAGAGTATTGCTGTTACAACGAAGGGGTTTGGAGTTCTAGTCCCCTCACAGAGTTTTAATTTTTTCCCCCCCTAATTTCTCACATACGTGTTTCCCGAAAGTAAACAGCGTCTTACATCTCTTTTTAACCCCCCAAAAGTCCCACTATGTCTTACTTTCGGGGTATGTCTTATATAGGCAGGTATATGGCCCCCCATACGCAGGTAATAGGCAGGTATATAGACCCCATAAGCAGATTATAGGCGGGAAATAGGGCCCCCATAGGCAGTATATGGCCCATAGGCAGTAATAGGGCAGGCTATAGGCAGGGTATAGGGCCGGCTGTAGGCAGGTATAGGGCAGGTATAGGCAGCGTAAGGCAGGTATAGGCAGCTGCAGGCAGGTATAGGGGCCGGCTGTAGGAAAGTATAGGGCAGGAATAAGGCAGGTATAGGCAGCTTAGGCGGGTTTATAGGCAGGCTGTAGGCAATAATATCAAAAAAAAAAAACAAACAATCACTTACCTGGATCCCCGCTCCCTTCCGTCTCCCCGCCTCTCGGGCTTCTGCTCTATCTTCCTTGCTGGCACAGGCGGATGACATCATCAGGCCGCGCACGCAGCGTGATGACGGAGCTCCGGACAGCCGCGAGTCTGCGGTCGCCCGAAGGCCACTGCGGAGCACGGAGCGCTCGCTCTGTGCCCTGCAGTGGTATCCCTTCACTTATATGCGCTCCGGAGGAGTCGAATATAGGTGAAGGAATCACGGACAGTGCCCGGGCCAGCGCAGCGCCCGGACACTGTGGCGCTTGTACTCGGCAATCAGCTATATGCGCACCCAGAGGAGCCGGAAATATCTGTAGCGTACCAGTTGGCGCCCCGGCCATCGCAGCGCCCCCAGCGCAGACAACGTAAAAGTTTACTACGTCTTACTTTCGGGGTACGTCTTACATTAGTCGACCTCCCTAAACTCCCCGCTACGTCGTACTATCGGGGGTGTCTTACTATTGGGGAAACAGGGTATGTAGAGAAACCTAAAATATATATGTCAATCTCTATAATGATATACATACACATACATAGCTCCCCTATATCATGTCTCATGACCCAGAGTATATGCATTGTATCACATATGTTGGAAGTGCTTGGTGTGACTACTGTGACAATGGGACACTATATAGGGGAGCTTTGTGTGGGGTATATGAAAAAATTATAGATGTCTACACATAAAATTTTCAATCTTTACCTATGTGTACAAAGTTTAAAAAAAGAAAAAAAAAAATACTGATGGGACTTGGAACTCCTAACCTTTATCTTGCAGAGTGGATCAGCTAAGCACTTGCACTATACAAGCAGCTTATGCAAACACCCGTGTTGAATCCTTAATTTATACACTACAAATGATGTTCATAAGGAGGCGGGGCTTGCATTAGCCCCGAGGAACAAAACACCCTCTTTTCAAAGTAGCAGCTTAAAAGGGCTGGACCTGTGAGGGGGTGAATCAACCTTTTGGCAAAAACCCTTTAAACAGGCAGTCATTTGCCCCCATTTATCACCATAGAGCTGAGGGTGTTTCATAGAGCCAGCAGACACTGGTTTTCACTATCAATTTTAACAGCTCAGAGGGAGAAACAGAGTGTGCAGGCAGCCAATCACAGCCCGGAGAGGGCGTGGCCGGGGTTTTCCTGTCTAGGGGCGTATCCCAACAGCTGAATGAAATGTCAGCCACCAATCACAGTGCAGGGGGCATGTCTAGGGAATCGAACACGGGGCGTTCCGACCAGCAACAGAGCAACAGCAGAAACAGAATACAGATTTACAGAGAAGCAGATATCTGCTAATCCAAGTGACAGGGGTAATGCAACCCAATTACAAAAGTGCTTATTTTTACTGTCCCCATAATCTGAGACATGATCTTGTAACGATAAAACCCCTTTAATATTTTTTTATTTGCCAGTGTGCTTGGTAGCAAAATAAAAAGGTTTGCTGCTCAGGTTGTCATTAATGCTACTATTTGCTCTGAAGAAAATATGTGTTGTGGGACCTCCTTTTCCTACTGATTTATCAGCTTTCTAATGTTTCTTTGTCCAGTAAGGCCAGGGCGACACAGCATAGGACGAAACACATCGGAAAGCCGATGACATTTTGTCCTATGCAGGACCACGTTTTTTGTCACTGATTTGCGCAAAAACGGTTAGTTTTAGTTTTTGCCGCAAAACATGTTGCATATTCTGCCGAATTTTTAATGTGGTGGTTAAAAACCTGTGCTGTATGGACTAGAGCACAGGTTTTTCATTTCCGTCTATGCAGCACAGTGTATTGTCGGATTCTCAAACTGCAGAGAATCTGACGGTATTTCTGTGCTGTGTAGACATAGCCTAAGGAATTCTGTCCCTCTTATCTTAATTTTTCGATACTTGCAATGTCTTTCCTTGTGGGATAGAGCCTTTGTTAAAGGGGTTGTCTCACTACAAACAAGAATTGTTTTTTATGTTATAGATCTTGCAAAAACAAGTCACTTTGCAATATGTGCCCATTAACAGTGTCCTACCTATTCCTAGATATCCCCTCTTGTATTGGCTGCATCAGCTCCTCAGGTCACTATAGCTACAGACCTGTTCAATCTCTCAGGATAGGCTACCAGTGCTGGTTGCTATAGCTACAGACCTGTTGTCCTCAGCAGCTCCTCACTGCAGGTCAGTAAAGCCAGTAAACAAATTAATTCAAAAATGAAACTGAGGAAACAGGATTGAGGTAAGATTAATTTATGTAGTGAGACTTTAAGTTGTGTTATAAGATCACCAACTGTCTTTATTTCACCTCCATAGGAAAGTAACTGATCTGTACAATCTCTTTGATACACCTTTTCTCTGATGTTTGCATCTTAAAACAAGAAAACACATTTTTAAATTACAATGCTATATACACGCAAGTCAAATGATTGTGACCACTTCCTACTCTAGATGTCAGCAGTGTGACGAGAGGGGTGATTATTGTTATTCAGGCCAAGGGTAACAGTTGAACTGTTCGAGTGCTGCTGCGGTAAAAATGTTAGTGGACAAATGGCACCTTTGTCAATGAGCAATGTGGAAACTGTGGAGCATCATGTGCCATTGATGAGAGAGGTGAACGCCAGCTACAAAGGGGCATAAAGACTTCATCAAATAGATGGATGTTGGCATTTCAGATGAGAAACATCAGAGAACAAAGAAGAGGAAGGGAAACTGGCCTGTGAAAAAAGGGTTATATGACAGAGAAGAGAGGCCGGTCTTATATTAAAAAGTTATTGTTAAAGGGGAAACCCGAGCTTTTTGGGTATATAGGGGGATATACAAGAAGAGAATTGGCTCTGTGATAATAGGGTTATATGATAGAGGGGGGAGAAAAATGAGCCTGTGATATATAGGGGTTATATATAGGGAAGAAGCTGATCGTGATAATGGGTTATATAATAGAGGGGAAAAGCGAGCTCTGTGATTATAGGGTTTTATGACAGGGAGAGAAGCTGAGCCTGTGATATATAGGGTTATAGATAGAGGAGAGAAGCTGAGCTCTGTGAATATGGGTTATTGCAAAAAGGGAGAGAAAGCTGAGCTCTGTATGTTAGGTTTTTATTATAGAAGAAAGCTGAGCTCTGTGTAAATAAGGGGTTTTTGACAGAGGGAAAAGCTGAGATCGGGAAATTAGGGTTTATATGAGAGGAGAGAACTGGTTTTTTGTATATAGGTTATATGAAGAGAGAGATAAGCGGAGCTCTGTATATATAGGGTTATTGATAAGGAGAAAGGCTGGCTCTGTGATGTATAGAGTTATTTTATAGAGGAGAGAAGATAAGTTCTTGATATATAGGGGTATATGAAGGGGGAAGGGAAGCGGGCTCTGTGATGTATAGAGTTATTTTGAGGAAAAGATGATTCTGTGAATTAGGGGTTATATGATAGAGGAGAGAACTGAGCTCTTGATGTATAAGTTTAATTTTTAGGGGAGAGCAGAGATTTTCTGTGATTTTTGGGGTTTATGATAGGGAGCTGAGCTATTTATATTAGGGTTATATTATAGAGGAGGAAGATGATTCTGTGATTATGGGGTTTATATGTAGTGGAGGTAGTATACTATGAAAAAGGGAAAGAGAATGAGCTCTTATATAATTATATAATGTGATACTGAATTTGTCAGTAAAAAGCAGATTGTCTTAAAAGTGAAATGGAAAGTACTGATGACCTCAACACATAGGGTGCATCCACACGGCAAGTTAAAATAGCGGTCGGATTCTGATTAAAAGAATCTGGGCGGTATTTTGACATTGTTTCCGTGATTTAGGGAGATGGTTCTGCCTACGGTTTGCGGATCTGCCAGTCCCCCTCAACCACTGACATGTACATGTTCCGTCCGAAAACTGGGTGGAATGAACATGTTCTAAGTTTTTTGTTACGCCAGTGGTGTAAAAAAATGTTCAGCGAAAAAAATTCTATTTAAATCAATGAAAAAGGATGACAGTCATTTTACAGATGGTTTTAAAATTCGAAAACCGTCTATAATACCAACTGAAAAACCTACCATGGGGACGTGCCCATAGAGTGATTGACAGCTTTCCCTGTATCAATGTGTGTATAGAGCAAACAGTCAATCACTGTATGTGGGCGGTTGCAGCAGGACTGTCACTGTTCTTGAAGAGTCCAGTCAGGATTTACTCTGCTCTTTAGGCCATGTTCACACGGCTTATTCTGGGACGTAATTCAGTCCGTAATTACGCGCCGAAGTGCGCCAATTACGGCTGAATCCGTCCCAGTAACTACGGTAATGCACAGTTCTCATAGAGAACTATGGATTACGTCTCCTCCCCCCCTGCCGGCGAATACGCCGGGGGGGGAGATAATTGACAGGTCACTTTCTAGCGGCGTATACTGTCTATGGGCCGGCGAGGTGCCGGCCCCCTGCTCGCTCCCCCGCTCCCGCCCCCGGCCACATGGCGTAATTGTGGGGCGGAATTACGCCTGCAGTTAAGCCGTGTGAACATAGCCTTACTCTGAAATTCTGTGCATAATCCTACATATTACAGAGTTCAGCTTCTCTTCCTCTATCACATCCAGGTCTCAGATAGGGCAGCACATTTAAGTTCATCACATTTATTTTCTAAGTGAGCCGGTGACGATGTCTGACGCGCCTAACAAATGTGTTAGGCGCATTGTTCGTAAGACTCTACACTTTCTAATGCACCTAACATGAGGGGGTGTTATGGGGACGTCACACCATACTCGTAATATTAGACACATATATGAATGTGGTTCGGCAAAACTAGCTGCATTACTGCTCAAATAGGCAGACCTATTTTAGTGTGGTCTGCCTCAGCCTGAGTACTTAAAATTAATAGAATCTAAAACTAATTTTACATTAAATAACCCACTGATGATGTTGTTCAAATTTAAAATTTTTACTACATTAAATTTGAAATTTATTTTTGCTGCTCTCACACATTATTCCACATACAGCAAGAGCCAGCACACCCTAGGTCTTGCTGGGACCTGCAGTCCACCAAGCAAGATCAGTCATATAGTTTCTATTCACTGACATGCTATTCTAATGACTTTTATTTCCAGCCTATCTATAGCTTTTTACAAGTGCCATAAAGCGCCTAACACAAGGCGCAAGGTGCGATGAACTTTAGACACTATTTATGAACGCACAAAAACCACTTTCAGGTGCATTATACACTGAAAAATAGATGCGAAAATGCACTTCGATGCACCTAGTTCCATATATGTCTCCCATAGTGTTTAAACCATCAGCCCCTGATCATTCTGTGCCACATCTTTCTATAGGGGGGAGTGCACACAGGACAAATCTTCTACAGGGGATTTGTGTCCATTTAATCCTCAGCTTATTACAGTAGAAGCAAAGTGGATGAGATTTAAGAACTCTAATCCACACAGAGTAAAAAAAAAAAAAAGTCTGCATGGAATCTGAGCCTGTGTACATATTTTACATCTGCAGTATGTCAATTTAGGTTAAAAATACACTGGATTTGTAGGTGATTTTTCTCAATGACATAATTGTAAAAGTGAATACACAGGGAAACCATACATGCCAACTCTCCCGTTTTTGGCGGGGGGTCCCGCTATTTGGGGTCCCCTCCCGCCCTCCCGGGGGAGTTGGCATTTCGCCCGCCGCCAGGAGGCGGCGGGGTCCTTTTAAATGGCCGCGGCGCCGGAAATAGCGCTGGTGCGCTACTCCGGCGCCCGCCAGCCGTTCCCCGGCGGGTGAAGCGGGCACAGGGTCCGCTCACCCGCCCGCGGTCTCACTGTGCGGGGGGGAGGCAGGGGGAGCGCTCCCTTCTCTCCCCTGTATGTCCGGCGCCGCTGGCGCCGTTGCATACAGGTCAGCGGCGCAGGGGAAATTACGCGGGCTGCTCTCATTCCCCCTGCGTCGTTTGAGGAGATCGGGCAGGAGCTGGCCGGAGCTGCAGGAGCCTGGTCAGGTAAGTGGAATTTATTATTTTTATTTTTATTAACTACATGGGGGGCTCTGCCTGGCTACCCAAAGGGGGGGGTCCTACCTGGCTGGCTACAATGGGGGCAACTACCTGGCTGGCTACAATGGGGCAACTACCTGGCTGGCTACAAAAGGGGGCAATACCTGGGTGGCTACATGGGGGGCAACTACCTGCTGGCTACAATGGGGGCAATACCTGGCTGACTACATGGGGGCAACTACCTGGCTGGCTACAATGGGGCAACTACCTGGCTGGCTACAATGGGGGCACTACCTACCTGGCTACTAAAGGGGGCACTACCTGGCTGGCTACTAAAGGGGGCAACTACCTGGCTACCTGGCTGGCTACTAAAGGGGGCAACTACCTGGCTGGCTACTAAAGGGGGCACTACCTGGCTGGCTACTAAAGGGGGCACTACCTACCTGGCTGGCTACAATGGGGGCAACTACCTGGCTGGCTACAATGGGGGCACTACCTACCTGGCTACTAAAGGGGGCACTACCTGGCTGGCTACTAAAGGGGGCAACTACCTGGCTACCTGGCTGGCTACTAAAGGGGGAACTACCTGGCTGGCTACTAAAGGGGGCAACTACCTGGCTGGCTACTAAAGGGGGCACTACCTACCTGGCTGGCTACAATGGGGGCAACTACCTGGCTGGCTACAATGGGGGCACTACCTACCTGGCTTTCTAAAGGGGGCACTACCTGGCTGGCTACTAAGGGGGCAACTACCTGGCTACCTGGCTGGCTACTAAAGGGGGCAACTACCTGGCTGGCTACTTAAAGGGGGAAACTACCTGCCCGGCTACTAAAGGGGGCACTACCTACCTGGCTGGCTACTAAAGGGGGCACTACCTACCTGACAACTAAAGGGGGCAATACCTGACTACTAAAGGGGGCAACTACCTGACTATTTTAAAAGGGGGAAACTACCTGGTACAAAGGGGGCAACTACTGGCTAACAAAGGGGGGAATCTACCTAGCTACAGAGGGGGCATCTACCTTGCTAAAAGGGGGCATCTACCTGCCTGTAAAGGGCACTACCTGGTTATGGGGGGCAAACTACCTGGCTATAAGGGCATCTACCTGGCTTTCTTCCAAAGCCATTATGTAGTTAGGCGGAGTGGGTGTGGCTTTTTGAAGGGGCATGGCACACAAAAAGATGGGCGTGCCCATGCAAATTTTTGCCGCCCTCTTTCGTCTCCTGCTGTTCCATTTTCAAAAGTTGGCAACTATGAGGGAAACCCCGTTATCTGCTGGGGTTATGTTCCACAAAAGTGTGATGGATAACGAAACGACGGATAACGAGGCAGTATAATAGTACAGTATAATATAACAAGGCATAAAGAAAATTGTAAGCGGGAGACAGTAATAGAGGATGTGGCTTTAGGGCACCAACTAAATTAGCTGAGGTGAATAAGAGATGGCTGCACTCACGGATATTGAATGTGACGTGATGTATCTGTGAAAACAAACGACGGATAACAAGGTTTTTGTAACATTGATGGTGATGAAACTGTGAAATGATGGATACTGAAGCGATGGACAATGGGTATTACTGTACTTCCAAAGAGATGCTCACTGTTATTAATAAGTACTAAAACCATGCAGCAGCCAATCCACTCCATTTCCTTTGTGTTTGTCAATGTAGATTGCCCTGTTTTTTTTACTGTGGAAAACTCCACCCTTTCAATTCCATGTACAAGTGCCCTTATAGATATTAGGCCTCATTTACACATACAGTTTTTTGCATCAGTATGAGTTAGCAAAATCTAGTAGTGGGCATAACTCTGAAGATATACAATTCTGTCTGTTGTATTTTATATCACATTATGTCCCAACTCTGTTTCTGGGTTAGGCCAGGTTCACCCGGTGTTTTCTGACACATATTTTGCAGCAGTATTTTTAAGGGGCCGTTCACATGGCGTTATTTGCTGACGTTTGAGTTCTCTGTTGTGGGAGCGTGAGGAAACATAATCCAACAGATATTGCAACATAACTATCATGGCCCCATAGAGATTAATAGAGCAAACATAGTCTTAGGTGCACTACGTTTGTTCTATTTGGCAGCGGTATACGCTTTCCCTGTGGGACTCAATAGCATAGTCTACCTTGCTTGATTCCCACAGAGAAAATGTATACTGCCGGGACACAGAGCAAATGTAGTCCATGTGGGACTATATTTGCTCTATTACTCTACATGTGGCCTTTGTTGTGGTATCTGTTGGGGTACCTTTCCTCACACTAATGTGATAAATACCTTCAACGTGAGCAATTAATGATGTGTGAACGGACCCTAAGCAAAAACCAGGAGTGGACCTGAACAGCGTAAGCATGAGTCTCATTTTTTATCATCCCCGACAGACCAACAAGCTTTCTGAACTCCCAAAACACCCCTTTAACTTTATTAACAACATAACATCCTCTAGAGAGACAAGAGTTATACAAGTAACTGCAAACATTGAAGAACTTATTGGAATAACCATAATAATTATTCCTATTCAGTTATGCCATAGATGTGGTCACTGCTACTACTAGGTCACATGACTTACGCCATATTAAATCCACATAGTTACTACATGGGAGCCACTAGCATACACAGGAACATGGGGTATACCATTTTCTTCTAGAAAATATGAATAGAATGTCCAGAATTTCCAATGAATAAAATCTTCATTTATGGAAAATCAAATAAGAACCAAAACATGTAAGATATAATCTGATGCGTCTCAGACCATAATAGTAAGGCTTTTAGGGTGCTTTCACACAGTGCTTTTTTGGTGCATTTTTTTCAGAAATGCACAGCAATTAATGCTGTGCATTTTTGCAAAAGAGAAAGAAAACGCACTGTGTGAAAGCAACCTTAGGCGTAGCATAATTAAAACTGCACATGTTTAAAATAGCCAAGCATCAATCAAAGTAAAATGCATGCACGTGAATAGAACTGAGATACAAAACAACACAACATGTTACAAGAAATAGACATAGACTAACACATACAATTGATATTAATATTGCAATAGTAAGGGGATGTTCAAACGGCTTATATCAGGGCATATTTTGGGGCATAACTGCACTGCAAAGCACCCCAAAATATGCCCTGTAATTACAGTAATCAAAGCTCTCATACATGATTACCCACCGTTTTCCCCGCCACGTATTGAACCCTGAGTGAAAGAAATGACATGTCACTTCTTTCCGGCATATATGCGGCAGGGATAATGAAAGTGAATGGGGTTGGCCATGGGCCGGCCCCCCCTGAGCTTTAGAAGAATGCACTGATCGGCGTGTTCTTCTAAACACATGGTGTCTTGCGGCACGCACAGGTACGCGCCTCAAAACGCCGTGTGAACTTGCCCTAAATTTTGCTTTTTGTTCAATCCATATGGGAATCTGGTATTAAGAATGATTATCCAAAATGATTCCCTTTTGAGTCTTATTTTATGACATAAAGGGATATTTACTCTTTCAATGTCCTGCACCTGCAGCAAATTGAGGGCACCTGCATGATGTTAGATGCAGTGGCCTAACACAGGAAAAATGCCACGTATATCAGAATATGGACAGGTTGTTTCTATTAAGGTATAGAGCATTATGTAAGGCTTCACCAATGATCTGTTGGGGATAGCCTCTTTTTAAGAAGCGGTGTCTCAAATCCCAAGATTGTCTCCAAAGTCCTCAAAAGAGGTACAGTTCTTCAAAGGAACTGGCTGGTGACTGGGCAATTTTAGGAAGCTAAGTCTTTTCATTTTCTATATGGCAGCTAAAGTGATTGAAACTAATAAATGTCCAACTTGACGATACCCTCCCTTTCTGTTTAACACTCTATATCCAATTTAAGGTAGATACAATACTGTGAAACATTTCAACCATTTTTTTCTTCCATTCCATAAGTAATAAAGGTAAAACGACATGCTTGAATATTTAGTAGAATATCCATAGTTTCCTCATAAGCCTGTTGGTGTGTGACGCCCAGCTTGTTCTGTAGCTACTACCTCACAACATGGATCTCCGTGGACTATACGGCTTATGGTGATGTGGAAACTACGGACATTCTACTAAAAATATAAGTATGTCGTTTTACCTTTATTACTTATGGAATGGAAGCATAAATGGTTGAAATGTTTCACAGTATAAAGTGTCTACCTTAAATTGAATATACAACTTTAGGAAGCTACTCATGGTAGTAGGTTTTCTAGAAACCTCCGTTTGAAGTGAGCCATCAAAATGCTTCCCAATTTTAAGGTCCAAAAAATTAAACGAATCCCCTCCCACTTCATAGGTGAAACTCAAGCCAATATTGTTAATGTTGAGAGATTCAATAAAGGACTGGTAGGACTTCCCCATGCTGGACCAAAGGACCAGGATGTCATCAATGTATCGCCCCAAGAAAATTATCTGGGGTGTTCACATGACATCCTAGTCGCTGTAAACTATTGTGTCCTCCCACCAGCCCAGGAGCAAGTTAGTATATAGTGGATACGGAAAGTATTCAGACCTCTTTACATTTTTTCACTTTTTGTTTCATTGCAGCCATTTAGTAAGATCTAAAAAGTTCATTTTTTGCTCATTAATGTACACTCTGCCCCCCCCATCTGAAAAGAGAAAAACCAGAAATGTAGATATTTTTGCTAATTTATTAAACAAGAAAAACTGAAATATCACATGATTTTAAGTATTCAGACCCTTTTCTCAGTAGAAGCACCCTTTTGAGCTAGTACAGCCATGAGTCTTCTTGGGAATGATGCAACAAGTTTTTCACACCTGTATTTGAGGATTCTCTGCCATTCTTCCTTGCAGATCCTCTCCAGTTCCCTCAGGTTGGATGGTGAACGTTGGTGGACGCCATTTTCAAGTTTCCCCAGAGATGCTCAATTGGGTTTAGGTCAGGGCTTTGGCTGGGCAAGTCAGGAATGGTCACAGAGTTGCTCTGAAGCCACTGATTTGTTATTTTAGCTGTGTGCTTAGGGACATTGTCTTGTTGGAGGATGAACCTTCGGCCCAGTCTGAGGTCCATAGCGTCTGGAAAAGGTTTTCATCCAGGATATCTCTGTACTTTGCCCCAATCATCTTTCCTTCAATTGCAACCAGTCGCCCTGTCCCTTCAGCTGAAAAACACCCCCATAGCATGATGCTGCCACCACTATGTTTCACTGTTGGGATTGTATTGGGCAGGTGATGAGCAGTGCCTGGTTTTCTCCACACAAACCGCTTAGAATTAACACCAAGAAGTTCCATCTTTGTCTCATCAAACCAAAGAATCTTATTTATCATAGTCTGGGAGTCCCTTATGTGTTTATTTGCAAACTGTATGCAGGCTTTCATATGTCTTGCACTGAGGAGAGGCTTCCGTCGGCACACTCTGCCATAAAGCCGTGACTGGTGGAGGGCTGCAGTGATAGTTGACTTTGTGGAACTTTCTCCCATCTCCCTAATGCATCTCTGGAGCTCAGCCACAGTGATCTTGGGGTTCTTCTTTACCTCTCTCACCAAGGCTTTTCTCCCACGATTGCTTAGTTTGGCTGGCCAGATCGAGGAAGAGTTGTGGTCATCCCAAACTTCTTCAATTTATGGAGGCCACTGTGCTCTTAGGAACCTTGAGTGCTGCAGAAATTCTTTTGTAACCTTGGCCATGATCTGTGACTTGCCACAATTCTGTCTCTGAGCCCCCTTGGGCTAGTTTCCTTAGCCCCTCATGTGCTCTGAATGCATTTGTGACTGTGAGGTCTTATATAGACAGGTGTGTCCCTTTCTTAATCAAGTCCAATCAGTTTAATTAAACACGCTGGACTCAATGAGGAGTAGAACCATTCAAGAAGGATCAGAAGGAAATGGACAGCATGTGAGTTAAATATCAGTGTACAGCAAATGGTCTGATTACTATGGACATGTGATATTCAGTTTTCTTTTTTAAATTTAAATTTTGCAAAAATAACTAATTTGGTTTTTCTCTTTAGATGGGTGAAGATTGTACATTAATGAGAAAAAAAAATGAACTTTTTGGATCTTACCAAATGGCTGCAATGAAACTAAAAGTGAAAAATGTAAAGAGGTCTGAATACTTTCCGTACCCACTCTACGTGGGAGAACACTGGCTCCCCACCACAATGCCCCTGAGCTGGTGGAAGAACCTATGATCAAACAAAAAATAGTTATTTGTAAGTGCAAATGCTGACAAGGTAACAATGAACCAATTATAGGCTTTGTATTGTGTGCCCCTTGACCTAAGGAAGTGCCTTCCTGCTTGGATGCCTACTTTCTGAAGTATGGAGCTGTACAGTGCTTCCACGCTGATGGAGACTAGGATGACATTTTCCTCCACAGTTATAGCCTCTAATTTCATGAAGAGTACCCCAGTGTCTATTATATATGAGGGGAGTTGTGTAGTATCTTGACTAGATAAATGCCTGCATTTGTGTCACTGAGTCCATAACTGACACCAGCGGCCTGTCTTTCAAGGGGCTTAAACCCTTATGTATTTTAGGTAGAGCCTTAAAGGTGAGAATCTTGGAGTTCAGTTGGACAATAAACTAATTCATTTTTAGAAATTAAACATTTATCAACTGTTCCCGATATCTTTTCAATTAACTCTTGTTTAAAGCACACTGCAAGATGCTAAAGAATTCCTTAGCCTTTCAGATGTTGCCATTTTCTTATACTGAACATGATCCAGGTCCACCATATTCCCACCTTTATCTGAAGGCATCAGGATAATATTTTTATAGTTATTTTTAAAGTTATGAGGGGTACAGTTCAGTTTCTCAAGATCTTTCATGAGTAAAAATATTTGAACATGGCTGTCCTCTTCTTGTGGTGGCATTCTAGAAGTCCTCTTTTTCTTTTGTAAACATAATTTTTATTAAATTTTACAATAACAAAAACATACAATAACTGTCCAATAGATGAAGATAACACTTGTACACAAAGAAAATAATACAAGGCATCATAGTACAGATAAGAAAAGTGCTAAGCAATGAAAGTAAAAATAGCACTAATGACATACTTTGGCATCATAATTTAAAAAGGATGAAGCAAAAGACGGCTCCTATCTTCACTAAAGAAAGAAAAAAAATAAATAATAAAAAGTAACCCTCCACCCAAAAAAAACACAAAAACAAACAGAACAGTGGTACCCATAAGCAGTTATGTATAAGAGGGCATAACACAAAACACCTATGTAATCAAGTAAGGTCTGGGATAAAGGTGAAAACAAATACTGTGCTGTAAAAATGCTGCGAGATCGTCACAAGAAGTCCTCTTTTTATGGCCTGTGAAGGGGCTAGTTCTTGGTTCTCTGACATTTTCCCCAAGTAGTTTGTTAGGGTTCTGAAGCAGGGAAATCAATCTTTCTCTCTCTAGGGCTCTCCATTTATCTTTATCTGTCTTAAGAAAAAAAATTTCTCCATTCTAACTTCCTTGGTAACAAATGAATATCTTTAATCCACTCAAAAAGATTAAAAGTAGTTGGTACAAAAACCCAGTCCAAAGTTCTAGGAGGATCATTCCACCTGTGAAAAGATGTGATCAGTTAAATTAATTATGTGGTTTAGCTCTGGGGGAAGTGAGTCCGGAGGGTGTTCCATAAGTTTAAAAGTTTATTTCTAAAACAGCATTAACAAATTTTTTTTACTTTCGATATCTTCAACTCTAGAACAATAGTGGCGGACCCACAGCATTTCTACTACCAGAATATTTTGATGACTAGGATGGCATGGACTGCACATGCAAAGTAGTGTTTCCTCTGCTGCTTTTACAGAAGGTAGGTGTAAAAAACACAGCCTTCCTGGAACACCAAAACAAGATCGAGAAAATCAATTGCAGATTTTATGATGATGCACAGTAAACTTCATATTCAATAAATTATTATTTAATGGTTGAACATATCTGATAGGCCATCAAATCGCCCCCCCTCCCCATTACCATGAGGAGGTAAACTATGGATGACCATACTAGACTACGTTCACACCAAACATATTAGAATCATCAAAAAAAATGGGAAAAAGCTCCCACCAGGCCATACAGATGTTTGCCCAAAAGATGGTGAAAATTTGACATTCCATAGGGAAAATTTTGTTATTGTATAGCCAAATTTTAAAAAATAAAAAAAAATTGTGGGGAGGAAGTGTTTAAAAATGACAGCTAAAAAAAAACTATTTGAAAGTATCCCAAAAAAAACCCTTGTGATGCCCCCGATAGCAAAAATTGTGGGGGTTTTAAACCTTGGGGGCATCCAAAAGTGATCCAAAAAGGGCCCAAGGAAGGGGGAGGGGCATGATTCTGGGTTTTTTGAGAAAAAAAACTGTATATCGCCGGGGTAATTTTGTATTATTTTCTTTTTTTTTTTAATTTTTAAACAAAAGGGTCTTTATTTCAAATTTGGGAAAATTTTAAAATTTGTTTGTGAAAGAACCCCAAAATTTTGTTCGGATATGTGTAGTTTGTCCTCCTTTCCCCCAATTCTTGAAATTTTTAAAATGGGGGGAAGGGGACGGGAGAGTCGACAAAAAAAATGGATTTTTTTTACGAAGACAGTTTTTATATTACTTTCCCACTTTTTTCCCCTTTCAAAATGTAAAGGGCTTTTGATTCCCCTGTTAGGGTGCCCTTCCCCCCGGCACCGGGGCCCATTTTTGTTCCCCGTTTTGGGTTTTAAACCGGGGGGCACCACCTTGGGGGGCCCGGGGGGGGGTTTTTTCTCCGGGGGATGGGGAAAAAGCCCCCCCCCCTTTACATTGGCTAGCCAAAAGATTCCATCTGGGAAAAAAAGGACGGGAAAATTGTTAATTTCACAAAGTTTTTTTTGGCGCGGCCCGGCGGGCGGAAAAACCCCGGACGGAAAAACCCCGGGGCTGTGGGGGGTTTGCTGCAAAGGGTTTTCCTTAAAATTGGGACCTTTTTTTAGCTTATTTTTCCCCGGGGGGGGTCTTAAAGAAAACCGCAAAACCCCGGGGGTAAAAAAACGGCCAAAAAACCCTTCCGTGGGGGGCCCTGGGCCCTTTAAAATCCTTAAAAGTTTTGAGGTTGAATGGGGGAAAATCATCCCCAAGGGGGGTTTTGTTAACCTTTCAGATTATTTAAAACATAACCCCGTCACTTGTTGGTTTTAAAATCACTTGCGGAAAACCCAGAATATGTTTTCCCGGGCATTTTAAAGCAGGAGGGGAAATTTGGGTTTAACATTTTTAATTTTTTAAATTTCCGATTAAAATTAAGATGGGTTTTGGGTAGGGGAAAACAAAAAGCCCCCGAGAAAAGTACTGGGGTTTGTAAGTCTTTTAACATTTTACAGAGGGTTAAACACCCGGTTCGTTCTCTACTTTCCCCAAAAAATTTGGGGGGGATTTGTTGTTGTGAAAAGTGTGTTTTTTGGGCTTTTCTCCTTTCTCTTAATTTTTTTTGCGATTTGCATTTTTTTTAAAAATTTTTGAAAAGGACCCCTAAGGGGCGGATACCCGATGGGGGTTAAACCAGGGAGGGAAACCATATTGTCCATGTTTCCAATGAGCCGTTTTCAGGTTTGAACGGAAATTTTTAAACCCTTTTTAAGGGTTTTGAAAAAAACCCAATTATGTTTTTTAAAAATAAAATGTGGGGAAAAAAATGGGGTCTAGTGCCGGGGTAAGGGGGACCAATTGTAAACGTTCCTCTTATCATCCTACATTTATTTTTTTTTTTTTTTTTTAAAACCCCTTTTCCTTTTTAACTTTTTTTAATCCTATTTTAAAGGGATAACTACTGTACATTTTTTTTAAACTTGTAATGTATTAAGAAAACATGAATATGCTAACAATTAAAACTCTGTGTCAGTATGACCCAAGGGGAGCCCGTAAAGGGCCCTTTACAGGGGGCTTATTATACAGGGCATTCCCCCCCCTGGCTAACCAAGGTCCCCCCGTGTGACTGTAAACGGTGAAATTTTTGGAGTTGAGGGGAAATTTTTCTTGGATTATGCTGGAGGTTTTAGAGGGGTTCCTCCCGTTTCCCGGGGGATTAAAAACAAGGGTGCTCTTGCACAATTTCAGGGATGGGCCCCCAAAAAATTTAAATTGTTAAAAAAAACCCAAAAAAAAAAGACACAAAAGTTGCCCTTTCCCAGTGTATTTTTTTTCCAAGATTTTCCGTAATTTCAAAACATTGGGGGCCCCATGTATTTAAACGGTTTTGGTCTAAAAACCCACTTTTTTCCCCCTAGAAAACCCATTGGCAAAAAAGGGGAAATTTTGAACCCAAAAAACCCTCTCATACATGGGTTTTTTAAATCACCCTTTGGGGTTGGTATCTTTACCCCGTTTCAACCTAATTG
Source organism: Phyllomedusa bahiana (assembly GCA_025379985.1). Classification (NCBI taxonomy): domain Eukaryota; kingdom Metazoa; phylum Chordata; class Amphibia; order Anura; family Hylidae; genus Phyllomedusa; species Phyllomedusa bahiana. The sequence continues at coordinate 67,063 of JAODAL010003726.1, forward strand.
GGATTGTTTTCAATTTAAAAAAAGGTTTCCCAAAAGGGGGTAGGGACTGTAGGTTTGTTCTTAAAGTTGAATTTCCCTTTTGTTTAAATCGGAGTAGGTTTTTTTATTTTTAAAATTTTTAAATCCGAAAATTTCTTTTTTATTGTTTTGGATAGTGCAAAGGGAACGGTTTTTTTTTAAATTTTTTTTTTGCTATTTTTTTCCCCTTTTTTTAGAAGGGTTTAAATCCCAATTTTTGTTTCTCATGGGGCTGCTGTGGCTTTCTTTGGGGCTTGGGTTTTTATGGGGCATGACCCCAGGTTGGGGTGATGTGGCCCCCGCCCAAAAACCTTTCCCAAAAAATTCCGTTTTTAACTAGGGGTGGATGTAAGTTTGGAATTTTTGTAAGTCGGGGGTGCCCTTTTTTATTAGTTTTGATTTAATTTTATATTTTTATTTAAAAATTTTTTATATATACGGGCCGCCCCAAAGGGGAGGATACTGGTTAATGCTGTAGGGGCCCGGAGGAAAAAGTGGGAAAAAAGGGGGGGCCCAGGGTTTTTGGGAAAGAGGCCCTCTTGTTTTCACCCGGCCCCGGGTGGGGGGTGTACTGGGGAGGAACCAAAGGGGGGGCCGCGCTGTGGGGGGAGGGGCCCCGACCACAGTTTTTGAGGCAACCCCCGAGGGGCCCGCGGCGTGTTGTGGGGGAGCGGTCCGGCCCCCCCAAAAAAACCGAAAGGGGGGGGCGCGGCGCGCTGTCGGAGGAGGGGCCCCGGCCCGCCCGGGAAATACGATGGGGGCGCCCGGGGCAATGTTTGGGGGGGGGGCCCGGACCGCCCCAAAAGTACGGGAGGAGGGGCGCGGCCCCCATAAGAAAAGGGAGGGTCCCTCGGAGGAAAGAGGGGGTTAACCCAATGGGGGGGAAAGGGCCCGGCCCCTCGATGGGAGTCGTGTTTTTAAAAGCCTTTTTCATAGGGAAAAAAGGTTTTGGTTTTTTGTTTTTAAATTTAACTTCCAGTAAAAGGGCCTGGAAAGGGCGGAAACCCCAGGAATTTCCTTTTGCGCGGCCCGGCCGGGTTTCTAAGGGTTCCGTGAACTTTTTTTAAAAAAGGGGGAAACCGCCTTTTATGTTTTTTTAAATGGGGGTAAAAAAGGGCCCCCAAAAGGGAATGGCCCAAGCCGAAAAAGGAGAAAAAGGGGGGGCCGGTTCTGGCCCCTTTCAAAAAGGTCGGGTTCCCCGAAGTAAAGGGAATTAAGAGAAATCCCTTTTTTCATGTAAAATGCATTTAGCTGGGGCGAAAAGAGGCCCGGGGCCCCTCCTCCCACAGTTTTTTTAAAACCCCCCTCGTTTCACCGACAGGCCCCTCCCAATTTTCCCGCCCCCGGCCCCCCCCCACCCCCCCAAATGTAGACTTTTAATTTTGTTTTTTTTGGGGGCCCCTTGCGGGCCCTAACAAAGTGTGGGGCTCTTGCGGGGCCCTAAAGGGGGTGGGGCATCTTGTTGGTTTGGGCCTAAAAGTTTTGGAGCCTTTGGGGAGCCTTAAAAGGTGTTGGGGCATCTTGGGGGGCCCCAAACGTGTGGGGTTTTTGGGGAAACCCTAAAAAGGTGTGGGGCTTTTTGGGGGGGGCCCTATTTTGGTGTGGGGCATCTTGCCGGGGGGCCCCAAAGGCGGGGTTTGGGGTTCTTGGGGGCCCCAAAGGTGTGGGGCCCTTTTGGGGGGCCAAAAGGTTTTTGGAGCTTTTGGGGGGCCCCATTGGTGGGGGTGGCAATTTTCCCCCTTTTTCGTATCTTTAGCCCTAAAGGGTGGGGGGGGTCTTTTGTGTGGTCCTTTAAAAAAGTGGAGGGTCTTTTGGGGGGGCCCCAAAGGTGTGGGGCTTTTTGGGGGGCCCCCCAAAGGTGGGGGGGCATCTTGGGGGCCTAAAGGTGTGGGGTTCTTGTGTGGTCCTAAAAGTTTGGGGGGCTTTGTGGGGGCCCCCAAAAATTTTTTTTTTTTGGGCCCCCAAAAGGAGGCCCTGAAAAGGGGGGGAGGCCTCCCTTTTGGGCCCCCATGGTGTTTTTTTTTTTTTTTGTCCTCTTTAAGGGGCCCTGAAAAGTGTTGGGCCCCTTGTGGGGGACCCTTTCAGGTCTCTTAGAAAGTGGGGGCCCTTAATTTTACTTGGGGGGCCCGCTATTTTACCTACCTTTGGGGGTTCCAATACCCTACTGGGAAAATTTTTACCCATCTAAACCCCACCGTTCTGGGTGGCCCCAAACTACCCTTTTTACTGGGGGGGCTCTTTAACTACCCCAAAGGGGGCCTATTTCCTTTGGGGGGCCTATATACCTCCTACCAAAGGGGGGGGGGAAAAATTTTTAATTTTTTAAATTATTGGGAGGAGTCTTAATGAAAAAATACTTTTTACAAGAAGGGCCCTTTTTTCTAAAATTTTGGTTTTATAGGGGTTTTAAATTATTTCCCTTTTTTGGGGGACTAATTTTATTGGAAAATTTTACATTTGGGTGGGGGCCAGGTGGGAAGGGATAGAAAAAGGAAAATCCCAGGTGTTTTTGTTTTTTGAATTCTTCAGGGGGCAAAGGGGGCAGCCACGAGATGTTATTAATGTGGTCCCGGGGCAAATTTGGGGAAGGGGGAAAAAAAAAAAAGAAAAGACACATCAAGAAAAGGGGGGTCAGCTGTGGGTCACTAAAATGGGAACCCGAAAATTTTTACCATTTTTCTAAACCCCTAAATGGTCACTGTATGGCAGTAAAATTTGTTTTGGGGGTTTTAATTTGGGTTTTTATTTCCAAATAACAGGTTTTTGGCGGGTATTATTCAGTTTCTTTATTTGGGGGAGGGTATTCGGGTGAGATGTGGTTTTGGGCTTTGTTTAAATTTTTGTTATTGGTGATTATTGGGTCTTTGGTTCTTAGGGGTTTTTTTTTGTTAAAATTTACAGTGGTAAAATTTGTCCCCATATGGCCATGTTTTGTGGGGTTTTTATTTTGGTCTTTTTGGGATATTGTTGCTTTGGGGATTTTTTGGTTTTGGGTTCCCTTTTTTGGTTTGGTCAGTAAAACCCGTGGTGACACGGGCGGGGATACTGGCGGGGTATTTGCTGGCCCCCCTTATACAAACTGACCCGGGGAAAATACAGATAAAATATAATATTATATAAACCCCAAAAAGAAAAAATCAAAAAAACAAATTTGGGGCAAAATTCTTTTTTTTTCCCCTTTTTTCATCACAGAAAAAAATTTTTTTGGTTTTAAGGGGTTGTGGGGGGGGGGTGGGGCAGCCAAAAAAAGGGGGGGAGGGTTGGGAAGGGGGGGGGGGGCCCAGATGCTTCGTCCGGTTTTGGGGGCCCCCGAAAAATTTTTGATGGGGAGCCTGGGATAGAAAATTTCAGTATTTATATTTTATATTATATATAAATTTTTATATATAAATATAATATATATACTGTGGATATCCTGTGGGAAAAGTAGTGGAACCAACAAAATTTTACAAAATCACGTTTTTAGGCAATGGGATAATTTTAAACCATCAAAAATTTTATTACAAAACTATCGGACTTTGGGGCCCCGGCAGAATTAAAACAGTTAAACAAAAAAACAAGTGCACCCTCACGCTTTCCGCCCAAAAAAACCCAAACTTTTCCCCAGGACAGATCATTTCAATGTAAGTTTTCCCGGGCTTTTAAAAACATTTTTTTTTGGAGACGCTGCCCCCTAAGGGCCCTAATCAGCGTCTCCACAAAAAAAACTGTGTAAACCCAAAAGAGTGTTTTCCAGCGATGTTATTTGCTGAGCCCATTTTTTTTGTGGTAGTTCGGGTCGGGTTTTTTGGAGCGGGCCCAAAGTTTTGGGGGGGACGCCGCCCCCATACCCAAACCCAACCTTACCAGGCCCAAAAGGGTGCGACACCGCTCAGGGGGAAACTGGTGGATTATGCCGAAGTGAGGTTTTATTACCTCTCTGAATTTAGGACATGCAAAGGGTGTCTCCAAGTGTCTGCGAACATTTCTAATGCTGACCCGGTGAGGTTGTTTTGTGTTGCTTGGCTGTAAACCCTGAAGCAAGGACTGTCTTTATTTTGCTGTGATAAGCTGAAGGCATGTTTGTTTTTCTGTTATTCAAGTCCAAGGGACAATAAACTTTATGTGTGTTTTGCACCTAAACCTGTGTCTGTGCTAATCCAGAGACTACCTAGGAGCTGACACCCCCACAATTGGTGTTTTGGATGCGGGCACACACGACCCGAGAGCACAGGTTGGAAATATTGGTGCATGAGACTGTATGTCCTGGGTAAAGGCCGTAGCACGCTCTGAGAAAATGGAGGAACTTATTAAGCACCTGGTGCAGAGTAACGTGCAGCAGCAGCAAGCGCAACAGGAGACAACCAGAGTCCAACAGGAGACAAACCAGCTCCTGATTCAGCAGATGGCTTTCCTGACTGAAGCCATAAGAACCAGGGAGCCTGTGCCTCCACCCAGCGCCAGTGACAGTACAAAGGCAAGGATGACTGTGAGAGCGGCATTACAGAAGATGACCCCAAATGACGATGTGGAAGCCTTTCTGTCCATGTTTGAGAGAGTGGCGGATAGAGAGAAACTGCCCCCAGAACAATGGGCAGAGGTCCTTGCCCCATATCTGACCGGCGAGCCTCAGAAAGCCTACTATGACTTGACTCTACAAGATGCTAAGGAATATAGCAAGTTAAAGGCAGAGATACTGGCCCGTCTGGGGGTCACGCTGGCGGTCCGAGCCCAAAGGGTGCACCGCTGGGGGTATAGCAGGGACAAGCCTCCCAGGTCCCAAATGTTCGACCTGTTCCACCTGGTCCAGAAATGTCTGCAGCCTGATACCTGTACTCCTGCCCAGATGGTGGAACGGGTTGTAATGGACCGTTTTGTTCACTCGCTTCCTGAGTCTGTCCAATGTTGGGTTGCCCAAGGAGATCCCCAGAATGCTGACGACCTGGTGAGCCTGGTTGAGCGATATGTGGCTGTCGAGAACTCTCTGGGCAGTGAAGGGAGCCTGAGGTCAACGTACTGGAATATCCCAGGAGGAGCTAGGGCTCCAAGGAGGTGGCCGAAATCCTCCAGTGAGGGGCGTCCGAAGACCCAAGAGGGACTAGTGCCGGTGACAAAGAGTCAGGCCCGCCGATCGTCTGCTGGAGGTGCCAGGGTCCCGGCCATATAGCAGCCCGATGCCCTACCACAACGGAGCCTATGGACTGCTCCGCAGAGTGGCGCTGTTCGTATTTTGCTTACCCGGCCTGTAGTGCTGTTCCTCATCCAGGCGAGGGACCGCAGGCCTGCCGTGTGCATGTGAACAGAGTCAAAGTAACTTGACTCTTGGACTCAGGGAGCCTCGTCACCCTGGTGACTGCTACACTGCCACATGAGCTGGTCCCTGGGAAACGGGTGGGGGTCATATGTATTCATGGGGATACTAAGGCATACCCCCTGGCCCAGGTTTCCCTGTACACTGACTGTGCTATTGTGTCCCATGGTGTGGGTGTTGTGCCGAATTTACTGCATGACATAATTATTGGTCGAGACTTCCCTCTGTTCTGGAAGTTGTGGGCCAAGGCTGAAGTGCCTGATCAACCAGAGTGCAATAATGTTTCTGGGGGTGGTTCTACCTCATCGGTCAGGGGGAATGAATTTCCTATGTGTGTACTGGCTGGGGCTCCACAAGAGGCTGGGGCTGATAATCGGTTTCCTCACTTTGCAGTAAATAACGACTTGCTATATCGAGTGAACAAAGTGAGAGACGAAGTGGTGGAGCAATTAGTTGTGTTGCAGCCATACCGACATATGGTGTTAGATATGGCCCACTCTCATGTGTGGGGTGGTCATTTGGGGGCAGACAAAACCCAGCAACGAGTCCTACAAAGATTTTACTGGCCTGGGTGCTTTAGAGAGATACGTGACTACTGTCAATCTTGCCCAGTCTGTCAGGTGACAGCCCCAGTCGCTCATTTTCGGAGTCCTCTAGTCCCGCTTCCTATAATAGAAATCCCATTCCAACGGATAGGGATAGATTTGTTGGGGCCCATACCGAAGTCAGCGCGAGGTCATCAACATATATTGGTTGTAGTGGACTATGCTACCCGGTACCCTGAGGCGGTTCCGTTAAGAAATACCTCAGCCAAAGGTATAGCCCGAGAATGAGAACCTCTGTATACCATCCCCAGACCGACGGCCTAGTTCAGCGGTGGTGAACCTATGGCACGCGTGCCCGAGGTGGCACGCTGGGCCACCTCTGCTGGCACGCATGCCAGACTGGCCACCGCTGCCTTCCTGCTCGGCGTCCGGGTCACAGTGTCGGACCTGGGGCTTCCGGCAGCCCGAGTCCAGCACAGCGCGTATCTGGACCCGCCGCGCACCCGCAGCGCGGAGGGTGCACGCGGGCCCATGCGCTCAGCTGGGCAGCAACGCGATGTAGTTACATCACCGCCGCTGCCTGTCCTCGGGCGCAAGCCCCCCCATAGGTTTCGCCCGAGGAGCTCGGAGGAGCGTCCCCAAGAGGGAGAAGACAAAGAAGAGGAAGCGCGCGGCTGGGACTGGGTGAGTATTAGGGTTGTTTTTTTTACTTGTTAATATATAACGTTTTGAGGAGCCCATCATATACAGGGGGGGGGCTGGCTAATACAGGCTGGGGGAAGCGGGGCTATTAAGGGGGGGAGAGAGGGCCCCAAAATCAGGCTGGGAGAGATGGCTATAACGGGGCGGGGGAGAGCTTATTCGGGTGGGGGAGAGCTGCTATATCGGCTGGGGAGCTGATATACAGGTGGGGAGACTTGTTATCAGGTGGGGGGCTTCTATATAAGGCTGGGGGCTCTATTACAGTGGTAAGGAGAGATGGCTAATACGGGCTGGGGAAGATGGCTATTACAGGCTGGGGGAGAGATGGCATATACGGGCGGGGGGGGAGAGCTGGAATATACAGGTGGGGAGAGCGGCTATATACGGGTGGGGGGAGTGTATATAAGGCTGGGGGAGCTGCATATACGGCTGGGGGAGCTGCTTATACAGGCTGGTGGGGAAAGATGCATATACGGGCGGGGGGGAGAGATGCATATACAGGGGGGGGGAGAGATGCTTTATACAGGCTGGGGGGGGAGATGTAATACAGGCTGGGGGGGAAAAGATGATTATACGGCTGGGTGGCGGGGGTGGCTATATACGACTGGGGGGGAAGATGCTATATAAGGGTGGGGGAGAGCGGGCTATATACAGGCTTGTTGACCCCATCATATCCCGGGCTGGGGTAGCTGGCATATATGTGTGGGGAGAGCTGACTAATACTGCTGGGGGGAGAGTGCTATATACTGCTGTGGGGGGCTGGCTATATACTGCTGGGGGGGAATCTTGCTATATACTGCTGTGGGGAGAGCGGGCTATATACTGTTGGGGGGGAGAGTGGCTATTATGCTGGGGGAGGCTGGTATATACTGGTGGGGGAGCTGGCGCTAAAAATGCTTGAGGAGAGCTGGTCATACTGCGGGGGGAAAATTTAAATATATATGATGGGGGGGAGAACTATCTGTATACTGGCTGGTGGGGAGAGCTATCTGAAAATTGGTGATGGGGAGCTTCTGTATTGGTGATGGGGGAACACTGTTCTGGTGGGGGGGGAGCTACTGTTACTGGCTGAGGGGAGAGCATCTGTATACTGGTGATGGGGGAGCTATCGTATACTGGCTGGTGGGAGAGCTATCTGTATACTGGCTGGGGGGAGAGCTATCTGTATACTGGTGTGGGGAGAGCTATCTATCGTATACGGGTGGGTGGAGAGCTATCTTTGTATATGGCTGGTGGGGAGAGTTTCTATTGTAACTGGTGGGGGGGAAGTTTTATCTGAATGGCGGGTGGGGAGAGCTATCTTCTGTATACTGGCGGGTGGGGAGAGCTAGCTATCTGTATATGGCGGGTGGGGAGAGTATCTATCTGTTTTGGGTGGTGGGGAGAGCTATCTATTGTATATGCCTGGGGGGGCTGTCTTTTAACTCCCTTTGGGGGGGACATATATCTATATACCTTCTGTGGGGAGACCTATATTTATTCCGCCAAATTTGAGGGGACCTTTCACCCACCTAACTTAGGGGACTTATATAATTAAAATGGGGGGTTTGCTGGAAAAGTGGGATTCTAATATATTTGTGTCAATCTGCGGGCATGGTGTTGGTCGGGAGAAATCAGCATAAGGGTGAACCGGATGGAGAAGAAACCCGGGAAAGTGAACGACTTCGGAGAAACGTCACATGGAGTCACTAAATGTGCCTGAAATGTAAACTCTTTTTTGTGTGCAAAGTGTAATGGTTTTACTCATAATTGTGTAGCGGTATTATTTAGTCACTATGTGGTAACGAGATGTGTCGGTATTTTTCATACTTTGTGGTGGTGATACGTAGCGGTATTATTCAGTCACTATGTGGTGGGGGTGTTGTGGTATTATTCAGTAACTATGTTGTGGTGGCGTTTGGTATTTATTCAACACATGTGGTGGGGGTGGTGTTTTTGGATTTTTCAGTCACTATGTGGTGTTGTGGTATTATTCATCACTATGTGGGGGTGTTTTGGGTTATTATTAGTCCTATGTGGTGGGTTGTGGTATTATTCGTCACTAGTGGTGGTGGGGGTGTTGTGGTATTTTCGTCACTATGTGGTGGGGTGGTGTTTTGGTATTATTCAGTCACTATATGGTGGGGTGTTGTGGTATTATTCGTCACTATTGGTGGTGGGGGGTGTGGATTATTCAGTACTTTGTGGTGGGGGGTTTGTGGATTTTCGTCACTATGGGTGGTATATGTGGCGAGGTGTTGTGGTATTATTCAGTCAACGGTCGTGAGATTGTGTACATGCATCTTCCACTTATGGTCCTGTATAGTGGAAAATATGGCAGAGGGATGGGCTAAGCGGTGTCCATCCCTCGATTAATTGTTTTGGGACCCCCTTCCAAAGTTCGTCCCCGCTTCGTGCCCCGTCGGCGGCACTTTGCGGTAAAAAAGGGATTTTTTTTCGCATTTCGGCACTGGTCTTAAAAAAGGGTTGCCATCATGGCCTAGTTGAAAGATTCAACAAAAACCCTTTAAAACAATGTTGAAAAAGGGGTAGAGAAGGACGGCAGAACTGGGACTGCCTCTTCCAATTTCTATTTTCAGTAGGGAAGTTCCCCCGCCTCTACAGGGGGTTTTACCTTTTGAATTATTGTACACCGGGCCCCCAGGGGTTACTGGATGTGGCAAGGAGACATGGGAAATGAGGCACCCCTATAGAAGCGCATCGAGCCGGGACTCAGAAGCAAGGAGGATCTTAAAGTGTGCCCATTGTGAGAGAACACTCTAAAAGCCCAGGGGGGCCCAACAGGGTATACAATCGGTCGGCCAGGGTTAAGGGGTTCCAGCCGGGGAACGGGGTGCTCATACTGGTTCCCCCCTGTGGAGAGCAAATTCCTGGCACGTGGCAAGCCGTATGAAGTGGGGAAAAAGTAGTTGAGGTGAACTACAAAGTCCACCAGCCCGGGAAAAAAAAGCCTTCCAAGTATATCACGTAAATTTAATAAAACCATGGAAGGATAGAGGCCCCCTGAAACCTCATGGCCCCCTGAAACCTCATGCATGGTGGGGCAGCAAGAGGTCTATATTGAGGAGGTCCATATTGAAGAGGCTTTATCCCTGTCCCAGAAGCAACAATGTCGGGAGTTGCTGCAGCAGATAGGGATATGTTCTCAGAATTGCCATGCCTCACCCGCCTCATTGAACATGAGATCCTCACGGAACCCCATGTGAATTTAAAACCCTACTGGATTCCTGAAACCTGTCGGGTAGTAATTTGTAGGGAAGTGGAAAGGATGTTAAAACTGGGTGTAATTGAGGAGGCCAAGAGTGGCTGGTCACGTCCCATTGTGTTGGTGCCAAAACAGTCAGGCGAGTGGCGGTTTTGCAATGACTACAGAAAGCTGAAAGAGGCGTCTAAGATTGACGCCTACCCCATGCCCAGGGTGGATGAGCTCATTGAAAGGCTAGGGCTGGCCCGGTATATTACCACCCTGGACTTAACGAAGGGCTATTGGCAGATTCCCCTTTCCAAAGAGGCTAGAGAAAAGACAGCATTCTCCACCCCCGATGGCTGCTACCAGTATGTCAGAATGCCTTTTGGATTACAAGGAGCTCCTACCACCTTCCAGAGGGCTATGGACAGAGTCTTAGGCCCCCACAAAGAGTATGCAGCAGCATACTTAGATGACATAGTCATTTTCAGCAGGGATTGGGAGTCATCTGGGTAAAGTCAAGGCAGTACTTGGGGCCATAAGAAAAGCCGGGTTCACTGTGAACCCAAAGAAATGTGCCATGGGCATGGAAGAGGCGAGGTATCTAGGCTACATTGTGGGTAAAGGTGAAATCAAGCCTCAGATAAACAAAGTGGAGGCAGTACAGAAATGGCCACGGCCACTTACCAAGAAGCAGGTTCGGGCTTTCCTGGGGATTGTGGGTTATTACAGGAGATTTGTTCCTAATTTTGCCATGATTGCAGCCCCGTTAACCGACCTGTACAAAGTCCGTCATGGCTAAGTGGTCTCCCGAGGCAGAAGGGGCATTCCAAGAGGTAAAACAAGCTCTATGTAAGCAGCCGGTGCTAGGGGCTCCAGACTTTAACAAAGAGTTTATAGTCCAGACACATGCGTCAGATGTGGGTCTGGGCGCTGTGTTATCCCAGGAAATAAATGGTGAGGAGCACCCGGTCATGTTCCTTAGTAGGAAGCTATCGACATGTGAAAGGAACTATCCCATAGTCGAGGAGTGTCTCGCCATTAAGTGGGCTCTTGACTCCCTAAAATATTACCTTCTGGGGAGAAAATTTAGGTCTTCTTGGGGCAGAGGGGGAGGGGGTGTATGTAAGAGACCCTGGGGTAAAGTTATGGACGGAATGTATGTATCACCAAGGTGGCTGGCCTCAGTGATGTAAAAAAACCCTATAGAGTGTTGCCAGCGATGTTATGTTGCCGAGCCAATTTTATTGTGGTAGTTCGGGTCGGGTTTTTTATGGAGCGGCCCAAGTCTGGGTGGGACGGCCGCTCCCATACTCCAGCCCAGGCCTTACCAGGCATATAAGGCAGCTGACCCAGCTCAGGGCGGAGCTGTGTGATCATAATGAAAACCTCTCTGGAGTGAGGACATGCGAAGCTGTCTCCAAGTGTCTGTGAACATTTCTACTGCTGACCCGGTGAGGTTGTTTTGTGTTGCTTGGCTGTAAACCCTGAAGCAAGGACTGTCTTTATTTTGCTGTGATAAGCTGAAGGAAGCATGTTTGTTTTTCCGTTATTCAATCCAAGGACAATAAACTTTGTTTGTTTTGCACCTAAACGTGTCTGTGCTAATCCAGAGACTACCTAGGAGCTGACACCCCCATTTATATATATATATATATATATATTATATATATATATATAGTATATATATATATATATGTATATATATATATAATGTGTATATATATATATATTGTGTATATATATATATGTATATGTATATATATGTATATATGTGTATATTAATATATATATATATATATATATATGTGTATGTGTATGTATATATATATATATATATATATGTGTATATATATATATAATAGTAAAAATTAAAATCCCTTTTTCCCATTTAACAGATATAAAAAAGTTAAACATAATTGGTATTGCCCGATGGTCCAAAAAAGTCAGATCTATTACATTATATTTTATCTTGTGTGCTGAACACCGTAGAAAAAAAAAATCCAATCGTCAAAATTGTGGTTTTTTTTTGGTCATTTCAGGTCTGTCACGGTTCATGCTACGGTCCCCTGCCATGGACCGTCAGCGTGTCGTGCCTTCCTTGTCTTGCCTTTTTCCTGCGAGCGGCTCATTGTACTTACCCACTAGCACTCGCTCCTGCCTCCTGTGTGCGCACTGTGCCTCCTAGGGCGAGCGCGGTAGCTTCCTGTCCTTTTTTGGTTTCCTGTCCAGTGCACCTTCCTTTTGACCTCTGATCCCTGACTATAAGAGGAAGTTCCTGCCTTTGCTCTGGGTCAGTCCATTGTTTGTTGCAGAGTTGCTGGTTCCATCTCTGAGCTCCTGGCAGCCTCTCTGGATTTAACTCCTAATTGCTGGTTCAGTTCCTGTGGCCCACCAGAGCTCCTGACCATATTTCTGTCATCTTCTGCTGTCCTGTTCCTGCTGTGATATCTGTCTTGTTCCTGCTGTATTCTGCCGTGATCCCTGTCTTGTTCCTGCTGTATTCTGCCGTGATCCCTGTCTTGTTCCTGCTGTATTCTGCCGTGATCCCTGTCTTGTTCCTGCTGTATTCTGCCGTGATCCATGTCTTGTTCCTGCTGTATTCTGCCGTGATCCCTGTCTTGTTCCTGCTGTATTCTGCCGTGATCCTTGTCTTGTTCCTGCTGTATTCTGCCGTGATCCTTGTCTTGTTCCTGCTGTATTCTGCCGTGATCCTTGTCTTGTTCCTGCTGTATTCTGCCGTGATCCTTGTCTTGTTCCTGCTGTATTCTGCCGTGATCCTTGTCTTGTTCCTGCTGTATTCTGCCGTGATCCTTGTCTTGTTCCTGCTGTATTCTGCCGTGATCCTTGTCTTGTTCCTGCTGTATTCTGCCGTGATCCCTGTCTTGTTCCTGCTGTATTCTGCCGTGATCCCTGTCTTGTTCCTGCTGTATTCTGCCGTGATCCCTGTCTTGTTCCTGCTGTATTCTGCCGTGATCCCTGTCTTGTTCCTGCTGTATTCTGCCGTGATCCCTTTTTTTTGTTCCTGCAGTGGCCTGATGTTGTGTATGTCGTATCCAACTACCTATGTTCCTGTCTACCACCGCCTGTGTTCCTGTCCTGCACCTTGGCTGTCACCACAGGTAGCCACGTCAGGGATAACGACCTGGGGGTCCCCACAGCTAAGTCCGTCCCGCTTTGTGGCGGGCTCCGGTGAAGAACGGGGGCCCCTTAGACTCCGCTCCCTGGCGTGGTCTCCATATACCATCTCGCCTGTGGTGACCACAGTGGATCCACACTGTGGATGTCAGGGGTCGGCGCTTCAACGTACGCTGTTGTCGCCGCATCCGTTACAGAATGGACTGACCATGGATCCTGCCGTGGTGACCTTGCCTACGTTTTTCTACTGTTACCTGCTGTCATGCCTGTCCCTGTCTGTCTGTACCGCTGCCTCATGGTTTGCCCAGAGTGTCTGTCTGTCCGCTGCCTCATGGTCCCGCCCAGAGCGTCTGTCTGTCCGCTGGCTCATGGTCCCGCCCAGAGCGTCTGTCTGTCCGCTGGCTCATGGTCCCGCCCAGAGCGTCTGTCTGTCCGCTGGCTCATGGTCCCGCCCAGAGCGTCTGTCTGTCCGCTGGCTCATGGTCCCGCCCAGAGCGTCTGTCTGTCCGCTGGCTCATGGTCCCGCCCAGAGCGTCTGTCTGTCCGCTGGCTCATGGTCCCGCCCAGAGCGTCTGTCTGTCCGCTGGCTCATGGTCCCGCCCAGAGCGTCTGTCCGCTGGCTCATGGTCCCGCCCAGAGCGTCTGTCCGCTGGCTCATGGTCCCGCCCAGAGCGTCTGTCTGTCCGCTGGCTCATGGTCCCGCCCAGAGCGTCTGTCTGTCCGCTGGCTCATGGTCCCGCCCAGAGCGTCTGTCTGTCCGCTGGCTCATGGTTCCGCCCAGAGCGTCTGTCCGCTGGCTCATGGTCCCGCCCAGAGCGTCCGTTGCCTGGCTCATGGTCCCGCACAGAGCGTCCGTACCCGTTTTTGCTTGTTTTTCCACCCTGAGTTCCCCCCATATTGCCTGGTGCCCCATTTTTTCATCCCATGCACCTCCTTATCTAGGTGTTCCCTATGCTGGCTATCATACAGCCTGTACCAGGTTTTGGGGTTGCCCCCATAGAAGTTGCAGGTCCCTTACCTATGTGGAACGCCATTCTGTGATTTGGAGGGGGAGGAGGGCACTTTGAGAGGGGGGTTGGGGGTACTGTCACGGATCACACTACAGTCCCCTGGCATGGACCGCCAGCGTGTCGTGCCTTCCTTGTCTTGCCCATTTCCATGCTTGCTGTGAGTGGCTCCTTATACTTACCACTAGCACTCGCTCCTGCCTCCTGGGTTCCTGTGTGGGCACTGTGCCTCCTAGGGCACACACGCGGTAGCTTCCTGTCCTTTATTGGTTTCCTGTCCTGTGCACCTTCCTTTTGACCTTTGACCCCTGACTATAAAAGGAAGTTCCTGCCTTTGCTCTGGGTCAGTCCATTGTTTGTTGCAGAGTTGCTGTTTCCATCTCTGAGCTCCTGCAAGCCTCTCTGGATTTAACCCCTAGTTAATGGTTCAGTTCCTGTGGCTCACCAGAGCTCCTGACCATATTTCTGTCATCTTCTGCTGTCCTGTTCCTGCTGTATCCTGCCGTGATCCCTTTCTTGTTCCTGCTGTATCCTGCCGTGATCCCTGTCCTATACATTACTAAGTTTAAAATTAATAAGTGTACTACAGTTATCCCTTAATAGAATTAAAAAAAACAAATAGTGTGGAAAAAAAAAAAATTGTATTAAAAAAAGATTGTGCATACAATTCACTAAAGAAACAAAGCTACACATCCTAGGAATCCACAAAACCACGATAACCTATAGAACTGATTTAATATTTAGTGTGAAATGTGAATGGTGTAAAAAAAAATAATTTAAAAAAAACAGATGCAGAAATATTCTTTCATGTTCACGCTGCAAAGTCCTCATACAGCCGAGTAATTGAAAAATAAAAAAGTCAGAAGTGTTATAATGCAGGGAAGCAGAAACTAACAAACTTAGCTGGTCATTAAATGGGTTGTCTCACTATACTGATTCATCTTGCCTCTTGTAAGTCTTGTCTTCTTGGTTTCATTTCAATTCAGGAGCGTGTTTACTGGCTTCTACTAGGCTGTAATACAAGCCAGGTCTGTAGCTATAGCAACCAGTGCTGGCAGCCTATCCTGAGTGACTGAACAGGTCTGTAGCTATAGCGACCTGAGGAGCTGATGCAGCCCATACAAGAGGGGATATCTAGGAATAGGTAGGATACTGTTGATGGACACATATTGCAAAGTGACTTGTTTTTGCAAGATCTTTAACATAAAAAGCAATTCTTGTAGTGAGACAACCACTTTAAGGCCTTTTCAGGCCTGGTGCTTAAAGGGTTAATCACTGGCTACACACATTTCATAGAAACAAAAAAAAGCCATATTTTGCAAAACAGAAACCATTTAAGCTATATTCACATGAGACATGAGAATATACACGGTCCATTACGAGCCAACCTGCAGCACTAGAAAAGTGCAAGTGAGAAAACCACTTTAACATGACCAATCCCTGTAAGCAGGGCCGCCGATAGGGGGTTAGAACCACTACTCCCGTACGGGGCCCGGCCAGAATGTGAAGCAAGGGGGGGCCCGCGGCCGCCAGCAGGTACCGCCCCCTTGCTCCACACTAATGGAAGGGAGAGCAGACCGCAGGCCTGCTCTCCCTACCATCACAATCAGCTGCCCCATCAGAGGGGGCCGGCGCTGCAAGTAAAGCTGTACATAACATAGTCAGTGTAACTTACTTCAGCTTGAAGCATCCTGTGCACGGAGCAGTCGGCTCCTCCCCGCTGCTCCCTCCGGCCGGCCGCCGGCAGATCAGTGACGTCACGCCCACAGCCAGAGGGAGCAGAGGGGAGGTGCTGACTGCTTCATGCACAGGATGCTTCAAGCTGAAGTGACACTGAATGTAATATAAAGCTATTGTGTGCTGCCTACGCCCCCTATTTTTACCATAGGGATGCCAGGCCAGTTCCCAGTCCTGTGGGGCCCCAATCAAGGCTCCTAAGATTTGTGGGCCCTACAAATCCAAGGGGCCTGGATCGGGGCCCTGCAAATCTCAGGGGCTTGAGTGGGCCTCTCGAGCCTCCTGGGACTTGTGGGGCCCCACTCTAGGCCCCTTGGATTTGTAGGGCCCCACACAAGTCTCCTAAAATTTGTGGGGCCGTGCACAAGGCTCCTTAGATTTGGGGGCCCCGATCAAGGCACTTGGGATTTGCAGGGCCCCGTTCAAGGCCCCTAAGATTTGGGGGCCCCACTCAAGTCTCCTAAGATTTGTGAGGCCGTGCACAAGGCTCCTAAGATTTGTGGGGCCGTGATCTGGGCCCCACAAATCTTAGGAGCCTTACTGGGGCCCCACAAATCCCACGGGCCTTAAGCTGAGCCCCCAATTCTTAGGGGCCTTGAACGGGGCCCTGCAAATCCCAGGGGTCTTGATTGGGGTCCCCAAATCTTAGGGGCATTGATTGGGGCTCTGCAAATCTCAGGGGCCTTGAGCGGGCCTCTCAGGGCCCCTGGGACTTGTGGGGCCCCGATCAAGGCCCTTGGGTTACTGGGCTTGGTTGGTGGGGCGGGGAAATGGGGGTTGTGTGTGGGGGGGTCTTTAACGGGGGGCCCAGGCGCTTTAGCTGTAGGGGGCCCTGAAATTTCTGATGGCGGCCCTGCCTGTAAGTCCCCAATATTGTGCCCTCTTGAGGCAGCTGGGCCCTTCTTTTTTGTTAGAAAGACAGAAGAAAACAGGTCCTGGCCCTTGCTGAAGAAAACTCCTCGATGGGGCAGTCATAAAGTGCTGTAAAAGGGTTTATTAATACAGCTTTACAAAGGAAGTGTAAAACCTTAATACACTGTAACTCGACGCATTTCTCACCTGACCGGCGCTACTTCAGGAGTCAGAAACAAAAAAAATAGGAAATAGGTTCCATGTAAATGTACAGCCATAAGCTGTATGATGTATCATCCAAACATAAAAGAGCGACACAAGCCCATTATGTTCTAAAGGAAAGAAGAAAAACGCTCTTTACCAATCAGAGTGCGAGCAACAGAACCCATTGTTTTCTGTAAGGACAAACTCAAAATGTGATTGGCTATCTATTTTGTTGTGATACAGTACAGTTGGATGAGAACACATGGTATAACATATCCTGGGCCACATGTATGAAAATTGTCTAGTAGTAAGAACATCTGTGTTGTCCAAAGCAACCAATCAGAGTGCCCCTCTCATTTATTATACTGGTGGGGAGAAATGAAAGGAGACCTCTGAATGGTTGCTATGGACAAAGACTGTCTTACTGGAAGACAATTTTGATAAATGAGGCCAGTATGTTTTATACCAGATGTTCTCATGGGCCCAGTATGTTTTATACCAGATGTTCTCATAGGCCCAGTATGTTTTATACCAGGCGTTCTCATGGGCCCAGTATGTTTTATACCAGATGTTCTCATAGGCCCTGTATGTTTTATACCAGGCGTTCTCATGGGCTATAACGGATGTGGTAGTGGATCCTCTGGACCACCGCAAGCGATGGCGTAAGCCACGCCAGGGAGCGGAATCTAAGTAGGTCCCGATTTTCACCAGAGCCGGCCGCAAAGCGGGATGGACTTGCTGCGGCGGGAGTCTACCAGGTCGCTACCCCTGACGTGACTTGCTTGCGGTGGCGGCCAAGGGTGAGCGTGGCACAGAATCGTGAGACGTAGGCGTAGTCAGGGACAGGCGGCAAGGTCAGGGCAGGCAGCAAAGGTTCGGAGTCGATTAACGTTGGCAGGGGTCCGAATACACGGTAGGACAGTAGATACTCGGGAACGCTTTCTCAAGGGCCCGGAGGCCACAAAGATCCAGCAGGGAAGTGACGTGGATCCAACACCTATATAGAGACAGCGCCCGGCAATTAACCAATTACCGGC
Source organism: Phyllomedusa bahiana (assembly GCA_025379985.1). Taxonomy (NCBI): domain Eukaryota; kingdom Metazoa; phylum Chordata; class Amphibia; order Anura; family Hylidae; genus Phyllomedusa; species Phyllomedusa bahiana. The sequence goes on from JAODAL010003726.1 coordinate 84,780, forward strand.
GCACTGTCCCTTTAAATTTAAATGGACGAGCGCGCGCGCTAGGAGGCGCGCATGCGCATTCCGGCCGGCAGCGGATGAGGACCGGACGGGAGCGAGGCCAGGTGAGTGGACGGGAGGGGTGCGACCACGGCCAGCAGCGTGGCCCATGGCGCCACCATTCCCCGCCTTGGGCCCGCCATGGGGAACACGGGCGCGACCCGTTACAGTACCCCCCCCCACACCTTTTTAGGCTGCAGAAATCTGAGGATGAGATCACGATTCAGGATGTTAGATTCTGGCTCCCAGGATCTCTCCTCGGGTCCGATGCCCCTCTAATCCACGAGGAATAAACGTCTCCCTCTGACCGTCTTCATAGCCAAGATGTCCTTTACTTCGAAGATGTCAGCGGATTCGGCTACTGGGGAAGGCGTCACATTCTGCCGAGAGAAACGGTTCAGAACCAGAGGCTTAAGGAGGGATACATGGAATGCGTTTTGGATCCGGAGAGATGGAGGCAAACAGAGCTTGTATGTCACCGGGTTCAACTGCCGAAGAACCTTGAAGGGTCCGAGGAAGCGAGGGCCCAATTTAAGACTGGGAAACTTCAGGCGCACATACCTCGAGGAGAGCAAAACTTGGTCCCCTGGGAGGAACGTCGGGGCAGGTCTTCTCCTTTTGTCAGCCTGAGTCTTCATGCGGGCAGAGGCCGAAGTACGAGAAACGTCGAGTTTCTTGCCAGATGGCCTTGATATCGAACTTGGTTGTTTGAAAGAGGGCACATCCGAATCAGAGGGCAAGGGTGGGGGGGGGTTGCGGGTGGCGGGCCATAGACTACAAAGATTGGGGAGATGCCGGCTGCATCACGAAGTCACGATGTTATAAGAAAATTCGGCCCAGAGAGCAGCTCGGTCCAAGTGACGCAGGTATTTCCCAGAATCTGGTTCACCTCTCCACCTGCCCATTGAACTGAGGGGTGGATAGGGCCGATGAAAAGTCCAACTTTGACTTGCAGACGGGTGCATAGTGCCGCCAAAAATCGGGAAACAAATTGAAACACGCCGGTCGGAGACAATCTGGTGAAGGTAGACCCATGGTTGCGGATAAATATGCCGGAAAAGAAAAGCATAATTGTTGGGCAGGACGGCTGGCCAGGGAGAGGCACAAAGTGGGACAAATGGGACATTTTGAGTAGAACCGGTACCGTAACCACCCAGATGACCGAATTCCCAAGTGGTCTGTGTCGAAATCCATGCTATGTGCGACCAAGGGATTTCTGGCTCGGGCAGTGGATGGCAAGAGACCTGCGGACTGTGCGTGGGACCTTGTTCGAGCACATAGTGACACAGGCGAGGGTGAAGTCTTGACATTCTTGGTGCCAGAGTCGGTCCACCTAGTTAGTGCGACCGCGAGATCAAGAGCGTAAGACTTCCGAGCTCCGGGTTGGCCTGCCAGAGGGAGCTATGCACCACTCCAGAATATTTTTTTCTGAGTGACCAGCGGCACCGAAGTCTTGCCCATAGGAATGTTTTGGAGATCTGAGGGGACACGTGTGAACAAACCATTCTGGAGAAATTGATGAGTTGTGACACCGGTCCTTCACAAACCAACAAGTACGAGGCTAGGGAGAAAGGCATCAGCCTTGAAGTTTTTCTCATAGCAGGGTCGGTAATGTTTGCGAAGTTGCAAAACGTGAGAAAAATAGTGACCACGGGCTTGGGCGAGGGATTTAAACGTTGGGTCCGTATGAAAGATACAACAAATTTTTTTTTTTCTTGGTGGTACGTAAGATTCTCGATTGGGATGACGAGCCCCCTCCAGCAGATGTTGCCACTCTCCAGGGCTATCTTGATAGCCAAGTGTTCCCTGGTCCCCAATGGCATAGTTCCGCTCTTGTGGCGGAAAAGGCTTTGAGAAGAACTCACTGTGAGAATCTTGCCTTTGGAGGCCTTTCTGGCGTGAGGGACCGCCCTGCCCCTCGGAAAGAGGCATCCACCTACCAAGGAAACGGCCTCTGGAATCAGCCGGACAAGACACGGTGCAGTGGGAAGGCCGAGTGTCTTTAGATCAACAACGCCTTCTCAGCACTCCAGAGGGCCAACATCTCGGGTTTCGCATTCATTCCTAGTGAGGGCCCACGATGAGGAGCCACCAAGGTGGAGGAAGTGGGGAATAAATTGTCGGTATAATTTGCAAAGCCAAGGAAGCGCTGTATTGCCCGAAGACAGTTGGACGGGGCATTGTAGCACACAGAGAGTTTTGCTGGGTGCAATATTTAGGCCCTTAGCCGAGACTTTGTACCCGAGGAAAGGTAGGTGGTCTGATGGAATAACATTTCTCTCCTGCTTGGCGTACAATTAGGTGCTGCGCAAGACGGCGCAGGAACCTGTTTTTGCGCCTTGTGGCCGGTGAGTCTGAAGATCACGGGGATGTAATAGGATTGTCATCTAGGAACACTATGACGCAGGTGTACAAAGATCCCGGTAAGACATCGTTGAGCGAATTCTTGGAACAACGCTGGAGCGGGTTACAGAGCCTAAAGGGCTATCACGAGATACTCAAAATGACCATCTGGGTATAAACGCCGTTCCACTCGTCCCCTCCCGAATCTGAGAGGTTATTGGCTCCTCGCAGATCCAATTTGGAAAAACACCTTAGCCCCCTTGAGTCGGTCAAAAAGTTCTGCGATCAGTGGGTGAGTGGTAGCGGTTTTTTTTCACGGTGTTCTTATTTAGACCCTGTTGTTCTATACACGGGCGGAGGGTACATCCTTATTCTGCATGAAAAGAAAAACCCCGGCTGGTGGGGAAGAGGACTTACGAATGTTTTCCTTTCTGCAAGTTCTCCTGAATGTGAGGCCGACATGGCATGGAGTCTCCGGCGTGGACGAAAGCAGGTAGGACCTCCGCGGGGAGGAAGTTCCTTGGGTGGAGGTCAATGGGCAGTCGTTAAGTCCGATTTGGGCGAACAATCAGGCAGGCGAATTGGCTCTTTCTCGGAGAATATCATCACCAAAGTCAGGGTACTCTGACGGGCCAGGCTTGCCCAAACGGCTTTGACAAAGGGGTTGCGGAGAAATGGGTAGGCACTGGGCGTAGGTACATCCAAGCAAAGGTTCTGGCATTACAGGTCCCCAACGACGTGGACCCTCGCCTGTCTTAAATCGAGCAGTAGGGGCGTGACGTTTGACACCCCTGGAAGCCCCAAGTAGTACGCCGAGGAAGCACGGGACGGAACTGGAATGTTCTTCTCCTTATGTAGGCACCCAACAGGAGAGTCACCGGCCGGGTTATATACTGGATGGGATCAGCGAGGACCCCACTTGACCGAAGAAATAAGGCAGAGGGCTTCTCCCAGCCGGACTTCAAGGTACGCGTATCGGTTACAATGAGGCAAGATTATGTTCCCGGCAGACCCCGAGTTCCAGGATAAAAAAAGCAGAACTCGGATCGAATGGACAGACCTCAGAAAGTCACCTCCACTAAGCATCATCAAACGTGGTGCGGGGGATACTGCACATAAGGCCGCCTCTCTTCGCACCTAGGTGTGAGCGTTTCCCGGACGATGGGGGACATAGCGGACAGCTTCTGCAGAAATGGTCTGGGGCTGGGCGCTAGTAGAGACATTGTTTTTCTGCTGACGGGACAGTTCAGATCATGTCTCCGATAATATTGGGGCCCCCGGGTCCTCTTCCTGGGTTCCACGTCAAGGTTTGAGGGGGGGTTAGCTATGGAGAATGCTGAAAACGGGGACAGGTGAAACGCGACGGTAGGGGCTGTTGCCAGAGTCTCTTTCCTGATGAATTCTATTCCTGCCTCTCAGGCGAACCTTATATCGATACGTGTTGCCAGATGAATTAAATCTCATCTCAGGTGAGGACGGGAGGTTCTTGCTGCCATAGCGTCTTTTACCCTGATGGATCAGACCCCTTTTTGGGAAAGTGGCCGCAGAGGGCGGCACATTCCCAAAGTGAGCTCCGAAGCAGGGTACGGAACTGTACCGCTTAGTCTCCCACAGAGGAGTCGCCCTGACGAAGAATCAAGAGGGCGTTCTCAGCAGAGAAGCACGCGACGGCTCCTCGAAGTCGGTGCGGAATCCTTGGGAGGAAGGTCTGTAGATCTGCAGTCCAAAGGGTCGGGCCCTGGTCCCCAGAGAGGAGTGCCCAAGCCAGGGGCCTTCCCGGATTGTTGGACTCACTACGAAGGCCACCTTGACCTCTACGTGGGAAACTGATCCGCCATAAGTTCCCCATGCTTAGCAGCAATGGGTAATTAAACCCCGGCATAGCTTGGGATCCCTGGCAAAGTTGGTGGGTAAGAGGAGCCGAAACTTGGGTCCCACGGCAGCCAATGGAACGGCTGATGTAGACGGAGCCACAGACGGAGACTGTTGCTGGGATGCAAGGAGCTGACGCATCATGGCGGAGAGCTGGCCCAACTGCTGTGCCTGTTGTGCGATTTGCTGTGACTGCTAGGCAACAATTGTCGTAAGATCCGCGATGCTTGGCAGAGGCACCTTGGCGGGATCCATGGCTGGATCTTACTGTAGCGGATGTGGTAGTGGATCCTCTGGACCACCGCAAGCGATGGCGTTAGCCACGCCAGGGAGCGGAATCTAAGTAGGTCCCGGTTTTCACCAGAGCCCGCCGCAAAGCAGGATGGACTAGCTGCGGCGGGAGTCTACCAGGTCGCTACCCCTGACGTGACTTGCTTGCGGTGGCGGCCAAGGGTGAGCATGGTACAGAATCGTGAGACGTAGGCGTAGTCGGGGACAGGCGGCAAGGTCAGGGCAGGCGGCAAAGGTTCGGAGTCGATAAACGTAGGCAGAGGTCAGAATACACGGTAGGACAGTAGATACTCGGGAACGCTTTCTCTAGGGCACGGAGGCAACAAAGATCCAGCAGGGAAGTGACGTGGATCCAAAACCTATATAGAGACAGCGCCCGCGGCGTCACCCGTCCCCGCCGGGGGCCCGCCATGGGGATCGCGGCGCAACCCGTTACATGGGCCCAGTATGTTTTATACCAGATGTTCTCATAGGCCCAGAATGTTTTATACCAGGCGTTCTCATGGGCCCAGTATGTTTTATACCAGGTGTTCTCATGGGCCCAGTATGTTTTATACCAAGCGTTCTCATGGGCCCAGTATGTTTTATACCAGGCGTTCTCATGGGCCCAGTATGTTTTATACCAGGTGTTCTCATGGGCCCAGTATGTTTTATACCAGATGTTCTCATGGGCCCAGTATGTTTTATACCAGATGTTCTCATGGGCCCAGTATGTTTTATACCAGATATTCTCATGGGCCCAGTATGTTTTATACCAGGTGTTCTCATGGGCCCAGTATGTTTTATAACAGGTGTTCTCATAGACCTATTATGTTTTATACCAGGCATTCTCATAGGCCCAGTATGTTTTATTCAAAACGCTTTATTTGAATAAAGTAAATACTGACATACAAAGAAACATAGAGACTGGGAAAGTCTCAACCATGAAAAGAAAACACAAAGTAATATTAAGCAAAACATACATCAAGTAAAATATAAAGAATGGCAAACCCTCAGCATCCAAATAACATCTAAGTACATCAACATGATGTGGCAAAGATATCAATGTAAACAGAAATTCCTCATATAATATAAGAGGCAGAACAATGTCGCCAACATTGCGAAAAGGGATGTCCACAGGGGGACCCCGTAACAACTCAATAATGATGCAAAATAATACTCATAAGAAGGAAGAGTAAAAGTAAAAGGAAGGGAAAGAAGAAAGAAGGGGGGAGAAATCTCGGGGGCGCGGAATTCTACCAATAGTGTGGAAACCCAGGTTTCCAAACACACAGTCACCTAAGGGTGCCAAAAAAGAAATTAGCCGATGCTCAATAGCCATCTCACCCAAGGCAGTTAACTCAGAAAAGTGCGAAGTACAGGGGAGGCTTGAAAAGAGTGCCAAGGCGTCCATGTTTTCAGCCATTGTCGTGCCTGTCAGAAGTCGCCAAGAGTTCCTCCATGTTACAAATATGAGTTACTTCCGTCATCCACTCCGCTATAGTGGGTGGGTTAGAGGATCTCCAGTGTCTGGGGATGACCGTCTTGCAGCCTGAAGAAGATGGCGCAACAATGAGCATTTGTAAGTGGACATCGGCATATCAGACATAAAAAGAAGGGCCGCCTCAGGGCTCCTCAGGAAACTCAGGCCGGTTACTCTCCTACTAATGTCATAAACTGCATCCCAAAACCCCTGCAGGGCCTGGCAGTCCCACCAAACATGTACCATAGTCCCTATACTTGTTCCACAACGCCAGCAAAGATCCGGCACTGACGGGAACCATTGGTGAATTAGAACAGGGACTCTATACCACCTAGAAAGAACTTTGAAGCTCATTTCTTGTGCTTTGGAAGCTATAACTGCTCTGTAGGTAAGGGTAAAGCACCGGTGCCATTGAGCTAACGAAAAGGGTTTGCCCAGTTCCGTCTCCCAGGCCTTACAGTAAGGTGGGAGTGTTGTCAAGTGAGTATCAGATAACTCTTTGTAAATAAGAGAGATAGCGTGTCTAGGAGGGTCACGTAATCGACATAACTGCTCAAAGGGTAAGAGAGGTCTTGTGATATCCACTATGTCCTTTATAGAGGAAAAAAAATGTCGGCGCTGAGCATATTGAAAAAACGAGGACGGGTTGTCGGACACCTGCGCGGGGAGAGAGTGGAACGGGACAATGTTGGAACCAAGAGCAACATTATATAATTGCAATGGATTACATTTAGAACCCCCCAAAAAGAGAGGCACTGCCAGGCCTGGTGGGAACGCATGATTATCGGTAATCGGGAGAAAAGGTCCAGATCTGTCTATGAGGTTATGAGAAAGCTTATATGTCACAATCGTATTAAGAGTATGATTAGCAGTAAAAGACGAAGGATATTTATTCCCTAAAGCACAAGTCCAGACCCAGGGGAGGGATGCCAAAGACAGGGGGCATATTGCGCCCGCCAGTTGAACCCACAGTTTGCTGCTTCCCGAGCACACCAGATCAAGAATCCTAGAATATGCGGCTGCTATGTAGTATTTTTTACAATCCGGGAGACCCAGACCCCCAGCGCTTTTATGTCTGGTTAAAACACTATAAGCTAGCCTCGGGCGGCCGGAGGGCCAGATAAAGGCCGTAAAGAGGCGTTGGATCCTCTGCCAAAAGGAGTTAGGGATGTGTACCGGGATGGTCTGAACTAAGTAAAGTAAATGGGGTAGTATGGTCATCTTGAGAATATTTACTCTGCCAAACCAAGAAAACTCCATCCTGACCCTCCAGGTCAGAAGAAATTCTCCGAAATAGTGGCTCAAAATTGGAGATAAAGAGTTTTGAGAGGTCCCTAGGAATCTTAATACCCAAGTAAGCGAGGCCTTCCTGCGGCCAGGCAAACGGGAAGAAAGATTTGAATATTCTGAGGTCAGCCAGGGAGAGATTTATACCCAAGGCCTCGGACTTAGAGATGTTGACTTTGAAATTTGACCAGGAGCCAAATCGCTCCAACTCGGACATCAGCGCCGGCATAGAAGTCAAAGGGTCCGTTATATAGACCAAAAGATCATCGGCGAAGGCTGAGCACTTGTATTCCCGTCCCCCAATCGTCACTCCCCTGATGTCCGGATTGGAGCAAATGGCGGTCATTAGATTTTCCATCACCAAAACATATAATAAAGGTGAAAGGGGACAACCCTGCCGAGTACCATTATGGATCATAAAGGGGTCGGATAAAGAACCATTCATTTTAAGTTGGGCTGATGGGGAGTTATAAAGGGCCATGATCTTAGAACAAAAAGACGGCCCCATCCCCAGATGCCGAAGAGAGGCCAGCAAAGAAGACCAAGAGATTCTGTCAAATGCCTTCTCGGCGTCTAGGGATAGGACCATCAAGGGGATCCGGTGCAAATGAGCATGGTGCATAATATCCAGCGTTTTCAGAGTGTTGTCTCGGGCCTCCCTCCCCGGGACAAACCCCACATGATCTGGATATATCAGGTCGGGTAGTAATGGATTCAACATGTTAGCTAACAATTTAGCATACATTTTTAGATCCACGTTCAATAGTGAAATTGGACGATAGCTTCCACAGGAAGAGGGGTCCTTTCCCGGTTTAGGAATCACCGCAACATGGGCTAATATAGATTGGGGCAAGAAAGGATTAGCCGCGGAAATGGAATTAAAAACGGCTAACAGGCTGGGGGAGAGTAGATCCAGAAAGATCCTATAGAATTTACTCGTGAATCCGTCCGGTCCAGGGATCTTTCCTCTAGGGAGGGTTTTTTATAACCGGAGAAAGTTCATGGAGAGTAAAGGGAGCTTCTAAGTCAGAAAGAACAGATTCTGACAGACGAGAGGGGGTATCTTGGGCTAGACAGTCCTCTGGGACAGGGGGGGGGAGTTGAAGGTTATAAAGCTTGGAGTAAAAAGAATGGAAAACAGTTTTAATTTAAGGGGTCGTATGTACCATATGGCCTCTGGCTGTCTTAATGCAGGGGATATGGGACCTAGAAATCTGTTGACGAAGTGCACGTGCTAACATACGACCAGTCTTATTCCCATACTCTTAAAATCTGCTACGGCCAGTTTGCAGATAACGTCACCATGAAAATTCCAGGAGGCGTTTGACCTTCAATCTCGCTACAAGAAGATCAGCCAGGACCACTGGGGATAGAGCTTGTTTATGAGGAGTCTCAAGACTCTCCACCCTCTGTAGGGCAGCTTTTAGTTTAGAAGCCCTGTCTCTCTTTAATCTCGCTCCGTGCTTGATCAAGGTACCTCTGAGCACACACTTAAGCGCTTCCCATTGTACACTCGGGGAAGAGGTATCATGAGAATGTTCTGACTGGAAGTGCTCTATGTCGTTTTTAAGATCAGCCACGCACATAGTATCTAAAAGTAAAGACTCATTGAGTCGCCATGACCAGCACGGTTTCGAGAAAGAGGGAACAGAGAATTTACAGTAGACCGGAGAGTGATCCGAACAGATTACATTGCCTATCCATGTGGAGGACAACCAAGGAAGGGAGCTGTGGGAAATCAATAGGTAATCAATTCGACTATAGGAATTATGTGGGGTCAAGTAGAAGGAGTAGTCTCTATCTCCTGGGTGCTGTACACGCCAGGCATCGCATAGCTGAAACAGATTTAAGAGCTTCCTGATCTGTTTAATAGTGTGATACGAAAGGGTTGACTTCCCTGTAGAGTTATCAAGGGCTGGGTCGAGGGTCAGATTAAAATCCCCCCCAAACACAATCCTACCCTTCACCAATGGGGACAGCACATCTATCAATCGTTGAAAAGAGATCATTTGTCCCTGATTAGGGGCATAAACATTAACAAGTGTGAACGCGTGGCCCTCAATCATAATCGAGAGAATAATGTATCTGGCCAAGGAGTCTACCTGGCAGTCTAAAACCTGGTGTGCTAATGATCTATGTATGGCAATGGCCACTCCCCTGGATCTGAACTCACGGTTATTAGCACAGAACCATTTGGGATAGTATTTATTACGAAGAACAGGAGCATGGCCTTCTTTAAAATGGGTCTCTTGAAAAAAAACGATTTGAGCCTTCTGTTTGTGGAAATGGTACAACACCTGGGCCCTCTTTTCGGGGGTACTAAGCCCCTTGGCATTGAATGCGACTACCGTGAGGTCGGCCATTTAGAACATGCGATAGTCCGCACCGCCCGTAGGAAAAAAAGAAAATTTAAAAAAAGGGGGGGGGGGGAGGGGAGAAAGGAAAGGATGTAGGACACCTAAAGCAGGTGAAAGATAACCTGCAGCAGAAACTAACCTACAGACTGTAGAGAGTCAGTAGTCCCCAGGCTCACAAAGAAGCCCCTATCGGGACCAAAACCTACTGGGGGGGTATAAAAGAAAGAAGAAACAAGAAAATCGGCTACACACTTCTGGGCTCCGCGTCTCCGGAGAATTCAGATTATAAAAAGAGAAAGAAAGGAATGGCTGGCAATGAGAGAGTGTCTCATAAAGAAGATGGGGGAGAGGAAAAGTGAGAGAAGACCATATAGGGCATAAAGACAGCTCGAGGGCCCAAATACATAAACAACTACAAAAAATTATTAGAATCCTACTGTTATCTAGGAAAGATGTCAACAATAAGTAATTTAACTTTGAGATTCCAGATTACCCCCGGGGGGTATTAATGAGTATAAAGAGATGACGAGCACCACCTAATGGGTGTAACCCCCGCTGGCAGGCTAGCTAGCAGAGGACTCATCCACCGGTTCTGGAAGTTCAAAGTACCTATCTACAGCATAAAGAAAAACACAAGTAAGGAGTTAACTCCAGTCATTCCCCAGCATCAGAAAGCACATTGAATTTGAGGTTCCAGAACACCTTCCCATGAAATAAAATACAGGTCCATTAGGCAAGTCTGGAAGTTCAAAAGGCAAATCTAATGAGCATACTAATGGGAAGGAGGACCGGCAAAAGAAAATACAGAGCCTCCACCGTGCAAAGGGAAACATGTCGGAGTTCCAGAATGCCCCCTCCAAAGCATGGAGGAGTAGAAAGAGAGAGCATATCTCACCGTGTGGGCATAGCCCCTTCAGGCGAGAAGCTCAACAGAGGACACGCTAAAGAATTCTGGGAATCCGAAATGCAACTTTCCTGCACAGAAAAAAAAAACAAATTGGGAAAATGTCAAATGTAGTCTCCATCATGCGGGCATATCACCATCTAATGGAGGAAGAAGAGAAAAAAAAAACAAAAACATAGGAATACCAGGATTCCAAAAATCACACCTCATCAATAAAGGGTATCGAACATCTTCAGAGCAAACCCTTGACAGGATTCAGGCAGGGTGAAAGGAAGAAGAGTCAGTAGGGTGACGACGGCGTCGAGCTCTCCTCGGCAACTGCTCAATTGTAGACGCCATTCCAGTAGGAGGACCACTGAAGGTGGGCCAGGGTGGCAGGGTGACATTCTGGATATTCAGTTCCTGTAGAAAGGATGGGATGTCGTCCGGGGTGCGAATTGACAATACTTTTTCACCATGCCGAACCATCAGAGCGAAGGGGAAGCCCCAGCGATAAAGAATATTCCGTTCCCTGAGAATGGCCAGAAGAGGTTTTAACGTTGCTCTTTGAGCCAGGGTGTGCCGAGAAAGATCTTGCAGCAGTAACAGAGTCGCCTCCTTATATTTGATCGACTGTCGCTTGCGGGCTTGTCTCGAATGTCCTCCTTCAGTTGAAAAAAATGAATCCTACAAATAACGTCCCGGGGTCGCTTAGGTTCCAGAGTAGGGGGACGCAAAGCCCGGTGAGCTCTGTCCATTTCAATGTAGGTGTTAGGAGGTCGCTCCAAGAGATCGTTGAAAATGGTGGTGAGCACTGGTGCGACCGATTCAGGAAGCCCTCTGATCCGGATGTTGTTGCGTCGACTTCTGTTTTCTAAATCGTCCAGCTGCTGTTGAAGAGCAAAGATCTGACCAGCCTGCTGACCCGTAGTAGATTGTAGAACTTGTATAGACGCTGTTGATGATTCCTGAGCTTGATCCAGTGAGGTAACTTTGGAAGAGAGAGCTGACAGCTCCATCCGGAACGAGGCAAATTCCTGTGTACATTCAGCGACTATCTGCTGCGCTATCTGAGTCATATCAGACTTGGATAACAGTGATTGGGTAAGCTGACACAAATCAGCAAGAGTGACTAATTTATCATCAGCAGAACGAGTCGGAGGGGGGATGGGGGAGCAGACTGAGGGAGATCCCCAAAATGACGAAGATCTGCACCGGAGGTAGGTAGTCCATCATGGGATGTTTCTGGTGGTCCCGCCGTGGTGCCCTGTGGTAATATGGCAGAGGGACTCTGTGCTTGACCATCCCACGACGAGCCTGTGGACCAATGAGGTGAGGGATGGGTGATTGCCTGAGCGGGCGCATGCCAGGTGCTTGAGGGTGAGATCGGGCCCATGGACGAGGTGAGCGGTTGCGAGGGCATACATGACTGATGCCGAGGAGAACGGGTTTCCATCTTAGAGGATTGAAGAGTCCCAATAGCCGGACAATCTCGGGGATTGGGTAAGTCATGGATCCAAGGGGACCCTTGAGGCAGAGGGACTCGGGGGCCCGAGTATGATGTCAGAGGGGTAGAAATCAGATGTGCCTGAACGTCCATCTGAACAGCAGCCTCTGTCTGACCCAAGAGACCAGCCATATCAGGGGACATCAGGGTGTCTGTCAAGTCCTGCGGATGGCGGGGGACCCCCTTAAGAGGGGCAGGAGAAGGCAGCTCCTCAGTGATGTCTATGAGGAGAGTGTTGTCCCCAGGCCCCATAACTGAACATAGCAGCAGATCAGAAAAATGAGAAGATTCCATGCAGTTTGCCTCCAGCTGGTCCTGACCCTCAGATTGTCGGAGCCGAGGTAGAGCCTGGTTACAGCGAGGGTCCAGCGCAGGAGAGGCATCCAGGTCCGGCTGAGACGCGGCGCTGACGGCGCAGGCCTGCTGTGCAGGATGCAGGGGGGGAGATGCCAGGCTGCCAGCATCGTCCCCAGACGGGACGCCATGAGAGGCCGGTCCTGTGCCGCTCGGGGCTCCTTTGGAGAGCAGCTGAGAGCCGTGCCGGTAGGTCACCGCCATGCAGGAGTCGTCCTGAAAGTCCGGGGTAGAGCGCCCATGTTGCGGCTGCAGCGTGTCACGCGGTGCGTTCAGACAGGAAGGACCGCCGCCATCTTCCTCACGGCCGCCTGCAGTCACCGGGAATCCAACGGTACTGGGGTGAAATACGCTCCGATGTCCCCCTGGGGCGAGGGGGGGTGAGGAGCAGACTTGGCCCCTTTCTTTTTGGAGGCTTTCCCCATCATAAAGTGTATCTGCCAGCCAAATTCAGGGAGGAATCCACGGAGCCCTAGTGAAGCACGTCTTCACAGCTCCATAGCCAGGCCACGCCCCCCCGGCCCAGTATGTTTTATACCAGGTGGTTTCATGGGCCCAGTATGTTTTATACCAGGCATTCTCATGGGCCCAGTATGTTGTATACCAGGTGTTCTCATGGGCCCAGTATGTTTTATACCAGGTGCTCTTATAGGCCCAGTATGTTTTATAACAGGTGTTCTCATAGGCCCAATATGTTTTATACCAGACGTTCTCACGGGCCCAGTATATTTTAAACCTGGTATTTTCATAGGCCCAGTATGTTTTATACCAGGCATTCTCATAGGCCCAGTATGTTTTATACCAGGTGTTCTCATTAGCCCAGTATGTTTTATACCTGGCTCTCTCATAGGCCCAGTGTGTTTTATACCAGGCATTCTCATGGGCCCAGTATGTTTTAGAACAGGCATTCTCATGGGCTCAGTATGTTGTATACCAGATGTTCTCATGGGCCCAGTATGTTTTATACCAGGTGCTCTCATAGGCCCAGTATGTTTTATAACAGGCGTTCTAATGGGCCCAGTATGTTTTATACCAGGTGTTCTCATAGACCCAATATGTTTTATACCAGGTGTTCTCATGGGTCCAGTATGTTTTATACCAGGCGTTCTTATAGACCCCGTATGTTTTATACCAAGCGTTCTTATACAACTGTACTTCATTTTGATAAATTAAGCCGATTGTATTGATGTATTCCCTGTTTCAACCTAAATGTACACATTAACCCATAAAGACCAGTTTTATTTTTTTGGCACATTCGATTTTACCTCCCCATTTTCAAAACGTTTATTTTTCTATTTACATAGACATGTGAGAGCTTCTTTATTGCAGGACATAATGTTCTTTTTAAAGGGATTTTCCAAGACTATCTTTTTATTTGTTATAGAGCTCACAACTCAATTATACTGAACTTTGTAATTGATACTCATTAAATATTTTTTACCTGTTCTGCTTTGCAAAACCAGGCAGAGAGCCCTTTACTGCCCCGCTTCCTGCAAATCATGTGATGTCCATTGATCACATGGTCGTGTTTCTGCCTCAGTGGATGTTTTGTATGTAGTGTCCGTGACCTGAGCAGATAAAGATCTGGCTGCCTCTAGTGACTCTATCAGTCAATATGTAAACAGAGGTGCTGACAGGAATGTAATCATTCAAGTATAGAGCTGGAGGGTGAGAGTGTAATACACTAATATGGACACATACAGTGATAACTATGTGTTCATAGTAACTAATCTCTGCTAGTTGCTAAAGTCTAGGTGCCTTCATTATTGTGTACTGTATTCACCTCTTCTGATAGGAGGATATGTATTTTTGATAAATTTGCTAAATACACGTTTTCACCGGGTCAGAAGACTTGCATTATTTGGCTGAATGTGCATTAGGACCTCTGAGATTAGCCAGCAGCATCAAAAAAGTTGCCCAGCCTACAATTTTGGGGTGCCAGGATAAAGAGTTGAGACGCTTCCTAAAATATTGGGTAAAAGGGGTGAGTCACATCCCCTCAGGGGCACACCCCTTTTTGGGATGCTATATAACTACCATGTACGGGAAAAGCACTTTCCCCACAGCAATCGTTACAAAATGGGATAGCTTGTACCTGCTGGGGGTTTTTAAGCACATTCATAAATATTAAACCAAATTTAATTATTTGGCAGTATCCATTATCATAGGATGAGGAAGAATTTTTTTTTTTTACATTTTTCAAACTGTTTGGGCTTGACTTACACAGCCTGGGCAGGCACCGGGAAGTAAAAATGGAGAAAGGATGCGGGTTTTTGGGGTTACATGACGAGAATGAGATGTAAGATACCCCAAACAGGCAGCACCGTTTTTATGGATATTCCATCTGCGGGGTGACGAGATTTAAGTGATTTAATAAAAAAAACCAAAATTTCCCACCTTTCCCCAAAAATCTCTCTTTGGGGGAAAGGACAGCAATTACAGAATTAAAAAACATGGACCACTTGGTAGTTGTTTTGGATAAAAATAATTACTACCTATAGAAAGCTACAAATGGATCCCACAGCCACATTTAGAGTTAAGTTAAAAAAAAGTCTGATTGTTGAGGGGGTACAGTTGGGTATCTTAAATGATAAACAAGCTAAATTTTTCTTGTAGACCATCCCATCACTCCGAATTTTCATGGTCTGCCAAAAACAGATAAATCATTAACAGATCCTCCATTACGCCCTTTATATCGGGTTAGGTTCCTCAATGAGAATTGTTAATGAGTGGGTTTTTTTGAAAAACCGTTTTGCCCCCCGGGTTCACACCTTATTTAAGCCGGAATTGCGAGCTGGGTTGGCCCCCAATTCCGGCTTTTTAATAAGGGGTGGGGGCGCCCCGCCCGCCCCAATACTTTTCATTTTCCACAGGCCCTATTTGCCCGGATAATGTGCAGGTCAATTTTTCCCCCCACGGATTCGCCCAGGGGTAGGGGCGACAGAATTCACTGTTCTCTATGAAACGGGGGGATTACCCTAATTACTGCCGGATTGGCGCCTACGCAGCACAAATCCGGGGCGCAGTATGGGCCCCCAACCGCGCCCAAATAAGCCGGTGAAGGGCCCCTTTTTGTTTCTGGCTCCGGGGGAATGTTAAAAGACACAAAACAAATTCTCAATATTTTTACTGATTTTCAGTGGAATGACAATTATACTTGGTTGACCAGTGATGCGCACTTTACTCTTGCATACCTCATGACAAAAGTATTACGGCACTTGCTTATCATTTATTAATTTTGTGATTATTCTAAAGGGGTTTTTAAAAGGGGGGTCTACTACAAGATTGCTTTTTTTTGTTAAAGATCTTGCAAAAAGAAGTCACTTTGCAATATATGTCCCCTTTAAAATGTCCAAACCCATTCGGGATATCCCCCCTTGTATGGGGTGCATCAGCTCCCAGGCGCTATAGCAAGACCTTTTTTTTCACCTGATAGGGTGCCACATGGTTTCTATAGCTACAGACCGTTTGATCCTCTTGAAGGCTGCCAGCACTGGCTCTATAGCAAACACATCTGGCTTACTGCGGGCCCGTGGGAAATTAGTAAAACACCCCCCAGAATTCAAAGTGAAACCAAGAAAACAGGAAAGAGGGAATGAAACAATGTATGAACAACCCTTTAATGGAATTTACTCTCGATGTTGTTAATTATTTATCAAAGCATAATTTTTTCAATTCAATGGTCAATTTTTTTTTACAGATTCTGGGAGCGGCAATAGGGGATACATTTTCGCCCTCATTGGCAAATTTGTACATGGTGGGAAACCAATTATATTTTTACAGTACAAAACCCATTTTCTGGCTGCATACATTGGTTTGGTGATTTTATAGATGACCTACTGATATTTTTGAAGGGTAGTGTAGTGGACATCACTGGGTTTTTTTAAATTTTAGAATAATAAGAGACAATCTCCGTTTTACTTATTCCTTTGATAGGGTGAATATTTCCTTTTTGGATGTGATGTTGACGGGCGATTCTAAAATAGGAAAGGTCACAACCTCGTTATTTAGAAATAAAAATACTGTTGGAAATGCTATTCTCCATGCACACGGTAATCATCCTAAATCCACTATTCGTGCAATTCCCGTTGGTGAGTTTTCCCGCACAAAAGTGCTTGCTTTTACACAAAAACTTATGATAGCTTTATAACAGCAACCAAAAAACGCCTTAAATCTAGAAAATATTCTAAATGGATGCTTGATAGAGCCGAGAATATTATTGCCCACAAAGATAGACTCTCCCTTTTGGAGGATAATAGTCACACCACAGATTGAGGACAAATGTTCACCCTTTCTACACAATATAGTGAACAATATCAACAGGTGGTGCAAATTATTAAAAAAAAATATATATAAAAAAAAAGTCTACCCATACTATATCAGAATCCTGCTTTGGCTGGAATCCTTGAAAATGGATGCAGGTTTATTTATAAAAGAGGTAGAACCATTGGTGCTATTTTATTACCCAGTCTGTACAAAGAAAAACATGTCTGTCTTGGTAACAGATCACACTTAAATGGCAATTTTAGATGCGGCCAGAATCGTAGTCTGTGTCGTTACATGAAACACACGGATAGGAAACCTCTACATCTAGCTGATAAATATCCCATAAAAAGTTTTAAAAATTGTAACAGCAATTATATAGTATATACTATAGAATGTACACATTGTCTTATCAATTATGTTGGATGTACGATTCGACCCCTAAAAAAAGGCATCTCTGAGCATGTTTTCTAAATATCTGTCATCAAAAAAAGTGAAGCCTCTGAGATCTACAGCCTGACTTGCATGCCCTTTGGGGTTTCCTGACAGTTTACATTAGACACGCCAAAGGACTGATCTGGCCGCACTTGCGTTGTTTGCACTTCTTATCTGATGGCAGGGACATAAACAAGCTTTGAAGGGACTGGGGAGAAAGATCCTGTGTTTTTAGTATAGAGAATCCACTGGCTGTAATGTAATTATCTGAGTAAACATGTAGACGCTCCTTGGCTCTGTGCTCAGCCCCCTCCCTCTACCCCTGCAGCCATGAAGGAATGAAAGACACTGCCTGCTGAGAGCTTATCTTCTCTCCTGAGCAAACAAGAAGGAGAAATAAAACGCATATCGTTTGTGCACAATACAGTTATCCCCTGTGGATTAGCAAAACAATGTTTGCTCAACTACAGAGACTGAGTATCAGGAACGTGCATGGGAGGTGGAGTGATGACAATACAGAGGAGGTACTTGTTTTTTTTAAACAAAGAAACACAACGCCGCTTTTTCAAGTCTCAATAGGGGAGTATCAGCCTGTTAGGTAGGGAACTTACTTCTTGGCAAAACCCCTTTAACTAGTGTAAACTCCTCAGGTGCCTCCAAACACTTCTCCAATGTGCATGGGGGCGATCTTGCGTTCTTCAAAGTGTATGGCATAGAAACTGTTAATCTATCAGAGAAGGGGACAGGGGAGGGTTGCTGATGCGTAGGGAAGCTTATTGGATTTGGAAACTCAAAACGAGATCACCTAATGGCTTGAGTTTTAGGAATGATCTTCTGTATATTTATTAATATTATGTGAATTGTAAAAAGCAAGGAGGGAAGGGAGGGGAAGGAGAGGGAAAGAGGGGGTAACATTTATTTATTTTTTGAAATCTTTTGTTTTTTCTTCTCTCATCTATCATGTCATAATTTTTTTTATCTTTAGTTATGCATTCATATCATGTTTACGTGTAGGTTTCCATTTACTTAATTATTTGTCATCTGTTGCTTGTGACCCACCCATGATACCATTGGTTACTTGTTTTATTGTGATGTGATTTTTAGACATGCATGCTACAAATAAGGGCGCTCTTACCCGAAACGCGTCAGTCTGTCTGACCACTTGGATCTTTTAATTGAATTATAAATACGTTTTTGATTTATTTTAAGAAATGGCGCTGGCTACTTGGACTTTTTAAGCCCTTTTCTTGTTCCTGTACTACACCCAGACTGCTGTAGGCAACCAGGAAGTGAACTGGAGCAGAGATGCAGGGGCATGAGGTGTACATGTCTGAGAATTATGATGTAAGGGTATACAGGGCAGGGCTGAACAGTGCTAGTAGAGTTCGGGGGGTGGGTGCAGGGGAGCCCTAGATTATAATGACAGTGCTTTGTGGGACCGGTAGGAAAGAGCTGCTGGGGAACTACTGATCCTCCAACAAGCAGAAAGTTTCAGTGCAAAAAGTGGATCTCATGATAGATAAATAAAGAAGCACATGACGGTAATAGAATATCTTTACTTTCCAATATAAATGCTGTTTATAGTGTTCTATGAAATCATTAAACTCCTGGATATCCCCTTTAAAGGTGCCATTGACCATATCATATAATGTACTGTGGCGTAAAATGTGAATAAAAAACTACTTGCGGCATTTTTGCGCGTTGTTTGTATTTAGGGCGTTCACTCTTCGGTATAAATGATGTGTCATCTGTATTTTGTAGGTCAGTATGATTCCGGTGATACTAAATATGTAGGGTTTCTTTGTTTTAGTACTTTAAAAAAAATAAAAGCAACTTTTGGAGACAGATGCGACTTGTTCATTTTGTATTCCAATTTTTTTAGGAATGTAAAATGACCCCAAAAACCATAATTTTGGCATTTGGAATTCTTGTCTTCTACAGTGTTCAGCGTATGGGATAAATTATGTTATATTCAATAGATTGCACTTTTACGGATGTGGTGATACCATTTATGTTTAACTTTTTATTTGTAAAATGGCAAAAGGATTTATTTTTTTATTTTTACACTTCTATTTGTAGTCCCCTTGGGGTACTTGATCACTTGTACACTCCTCTGCATTACATAGATAATACCAAGATAGCACTTCTATTACTTCCTGCCTGAAGCCGGAAGTCACAGGAGCAGTAACATAGCAGCTATGGAAGCCTTCATTAGGTTCCAGGTCCCATTGGATAGAGGAGCAGCATAGAGCACTTTCTTCACTCATTTAGTTTAACAGCCGATCCCTGCTGTTAGTGGTGGGTGTCAGCTGTAATTAGCAGTCGGCACTCGCCTCATATGGAGCGGGCTCAGTAAGTACACCAGCTCCATGCTCCCGTACCAGTATTATGATGTACTCAGACGTCAAATGTGAATAAGCAGGTTAGGTTATGTTCACACGGCTTATTTCGGGGCGTATTTACGTCCGCAAATATGTCCCGAAATACGTTTCAAATAATGAACAATTAGATTAGCATTGATTCCAATGTAAAATACGCCTCGTTGTTCACACGAGGCGTATTTTCCCGACGTATTTGCGGGCGTAAATACGTCCGTAAATACAATCGTAAAATTAAGTCCCCTGTCACTCATTGAGGCGTATTTCGCAACGTAAATCCCCATAGTAAAGAATGGGGATTGTATTTACGACGCAAAATACGCGCCACACTTTGTGACACGTATTTAAAACGTATTTCGGAACGTATTTGCGGACGTAAATACGACCGCAAATACGCCCTGAAATAAGCCGGGATGAACATATCCTAAAACCTAAATATTTTTCATTAAAACGGGTTTTAGCCTACAACAAAAACAAACACACTCATGGTATCACTGTGACCGGAATAATGTGACAGGTTCATGGAACAACCTAGCGATCGCCTTAAAAAAACAAATCCGATAATGGTGGAATTGCTTTGTTTTCATCCCCCCCACCAAGAACAACAAAATAAAGTAAGTGAACCTCATCAACACCTTCCAGGACAGGTTAATGAGAATCAGATCTGCTCCTAACATGAACAGGCAGAAATGTTGGAAGGTGGCAATGGCCACTCACTCATCTATATACAAAACTCCTATAGACATGAATGAGGGAAAGCTGTGCAAGTGCAGCCATCTCCCTGCTCTCTGAGGCCTGCTCATAGCCATTAGATGATACTGCAGAGCATTACCAAGCACAGCACCCAGTCTCCCCTGCAGAGCATGCAAACCATCACAGCACCCAGTCTCCCCTAGAGAGCATTACCCAGCACAGCACCCAGTCTCCCCCGCAGAGCATTACCAGCCAGACCCAGTCTCCCGCAGGCATTACCAGCACAGCACCCAGTCTCCCCTGCAGATCATTACCCATCACCGCACCCATTCTCCCCTGCAGAGCATTACCCAGCACAGCACCCAGTCTCCCCCGCAGAGCATTACCCAGCACAGCACCCAGTCTCCCCTGCAGAGCATTACCCAGCACAGCACCCAGTTCTCCCCTGCAGAGCTTCCAGCAGCACCCCCCCAAATTACTAGCACAGCACCCAGTCTCCCCTGCAGAGCATCCTATCAATCACAGCACCCAGTCTCCCCTGCAGAGCATTACCCAGCACAGCACCCAGTCTCCCCGCAGAGCATTACCCAGCACAGCACCCAGTCTCCCCTGCAGAGCATCCTATCAATCACAGCACCCAGTCTCCCCTAGAGAGCATTACCAAACACAGCACCCAGTCTCCCTCAGAGCATTACCCAGCACAGCACCCAGTCTCCCTGCAGAGCATTACCCAGCACAGCACCCAGTCTCCCCTGCAGAGCATTACCCAGCACAGCACCCAGTCTCCCCTGCAGAGCATTACCCAGCACAGCACCCAGTCTCCCCTGCAGAGCATCCTACCAATCAGTCATTTCCCTCCGGTGACACACATCAAACCTCCCTGAGAACAAATCACTTTGCAGTACACTCCAGGCTGGCTCCGCCCACAGCACGGGCTGGTCACATGGGCGTGACGTCACGAGAAGTCCTTTCTCCCGCAGGAGGCAGCGGGCGGCCGTGTGTCCGGGCTGCGGAGAGGTGAGTGCTCGGGGAATCTGCCGCCATCCGGGCAGGCGGCCGGGCTCCGGGCACTGTGGGGGCAGGACCGAGCTGGGTACTATCAGGGGCTGGCATTGCGTGTGGTATTTGCGGGCTCTGCAATAGACACGTGGTGTGTAGTTCGGGACATTATCGAGGTTACTGATCTCCATCCTGCAGTGTGGAAGCTGGGAGTTGTAGTTCTGTGAGGGCTGACGTGCTCTGTGCAGCGTGCTGTATGAACGATATACTGCTCAGCATACATGAGGTCAGGCGTGCTCTGCTGTATACTGTGCGGCATACATGAGGTCAGGCGTGCTTTGTGCTGTATACTGTGCGGCATACATGAGGGTCAGGCGTGCTCTGTGCTGTATACTGTGCAGCATACATGAGGTCAGGCGTGCTCTGTGCTGTATACTGTGCGGCATACATGAGGTCAGGCGTGCTCTGTGCTGTATACTGTGCAGCATACATGAGGTCAGGCTCTCTGTGCTGTATACTGTGCGGCATACATGAGGGGCAGGCGTGCTCTGTGCTGTATTTCTGTGCAGCATTTTGAGGGTCAGGCGTGCTCTGTGCTGTTTACTGGCGGCATAAAATGAGGTAGGCGTGCTCTGTGCTGTATACTGTGCAGCATTAAGAGGTCAGGCGTGCTCTGTGCTGTATACTGTGCAGCATACATGAGGTCAGGCGTGCTCTGTGCTGTTTACTGGGCAGCATACATGAGGTCAGGCGTGCTCTGTGCTGTATACTGCGCGGCAACATGAGGGTAGGCGTGCTCTGTGCTGTATCCTGTGCAGCTTACATGATGTCAGGCGTGCTCTGTGCTGTATACTGTGCAGCATACATGAGGGTCAGGCGTGCTCTGTGCTGTATACTGTGCAGCATACATGAGGGTCAGGCGTGCTCTGTGCTGTATACTGTGCGGCATACATGAGGGTGAGGCGCGCTGTATACTGCGCAGCATACATGAGGGTCAGGCGTGCTCTGTGCTGTATACTGTGCGGAAAACATGAGGTCAGAGGCTGCTCTGTGCTGTTTTACTGTGCGGGATTTCAAGGGTCAGGCTCTGTGTGTATATGTGCAGCATAATGAGGGTCAGGCGTGTCTGTGCTGTATACTGTGCGGCATACATGAGGTCAGGCGTGCTCTGCTGTATACTGTGCGGCATACATGAGGGGCAGGGTGCTCTGTGTGTATACTGTGCGGCCATTTCATGAGGGTCAGGCGTGCTCTTGTGGTATACTGTGCAGCATACTGAGGTAGGCGTGCTCTGGCTGTATACTGTGAGCATACATGAGGGTCAGGCTGCTTCTGGGCTTAAAACTGTGCGGCATACATGGGTTTAGGCCGGTGTTCTTATACAGGGTAGGCGTTGTTTATTCCGTGGCAAAATGAGGTCAGGCGTGCTCTGTGCTGATACTGTGGCCGCAGAAAACATGAGGTTCAGGCTTTCTTTTTGTAAGTGCATGATAATGAGGTTAGGCTGCTTAACTGTATACTTGAGGGTCAGGGGCGTGCTACTTTTGGGTGTATACTGTGCAGCATACATGAGGGTCAGACGTGCTCTGTGCTTTAAATACTGGGTGAATTTCATGGGGTAGGCTGTGGTCAGTAATTAGGGCGTGCTCTGTGCGTATACTGTGGCCATAGAGGTCAGGCTGTCTCTGTGCTGTATACTGTTTCAGCATACATGGGTCAGGCGTGCTTGTTTTCTGTAAAAACTGTCGGGATACATGGGTAAAGGGGTGCTCGTCTGTATACGGCGGCATAAAGGGGGAGGGGCGTGCTGTATACTGGGGCATACATGAGGGTCAGGCGTGCTCTGTGCTGTATACGGGGGCATACATGGGGTCAGGCGTGCTCTTTGTAAGTCCCTGGGGGACTGTTGTCCGGGAAAAACATGAGGGTCAGGGGGCTCTTTTCTTTTACTGTGCAGCATACAGAGGTCAGGCGTGCTTTTGGCTGTTACTGGCACATACATGAGGTCAGGCGTGCTCTTTTTTCTTTTTAAACTGGGGGGGGTTTTCATACCCCTAAAGGGGGCAGGCGTGCTCTTTCTGTATACTGTGCGGCATACATGAGGGTCAGGCGTGCTCTGTGCTGTATACTGTGCGGCATACATGAGGTCAGGCGTGCTGTATACTGTGCAGCATATATGAGGTCAGGCGTGCTCTGTGCTGTATACTGTGCAGCATACATGAGGTCATGAGCTATATCCAAAAATAGAGACAAAGTTAAAAATTATACAGGTAAATTTCCTCTAATCCGTTTCTATACAGGAATGGTACACCGCATACGTGAGTCTATACACAATGCAAAATAAGATATACCAGTAAGTGAAATAATTGGGAGTGGCCAAAACCTATATAAAGCGCTACATCAAGAAAAGTGATAAACTATTCCAAATGCTCAAACCTGTGCAAGAAGTAAGGAGTTAGGATAAGTTCACACAGTGTATTTGTGGGGTGTAATTGTGCTGCAATGTGCCCGAAGTACCCCCTGCACACATGGTAAAATACATAGCACTCATTGAGCTAGCAGTAGGCTTGCACTTAAGAGGGTATTGGTGAAATCTCATGGCTGGTGGCAGCTAGTGATCCCTAGTTTATATTAAGAACTGCTTTTTTGTTTTCTTATATTTTTCTGATACAGATAAAAACCATAAACCAAAAAACCCACAAGCCATAAACACCAGTCATAATGACATATGTCAGTAACATTACCTATATTACATGACTTATCCATTTCTATAATCAGAAATCACCCAGCACCGTGCACAGCCGTGTTTAACTGAATCAATTGTTCATTCCCAAAAACCCGTACGCCATTGTAGAAAACGAACAATTGCGCGCTTACACACTCAACCGACATCCGGGAGCCATATCCGTCTTTTAGACTTGCATTCCTCTGGTTGCATAATGGAGTGGTATCTGGAAAAGTTTGTGTTTAAAAGCAGGAGATAAGATCTGCTCCTAACTCTGAAACGAAGCAAAATTAGAAAAGCAATGTATTTTGTAATAGTTTTATATTTACCTTTTACCGTCATGTTAAAAGCTAATCCATGAAATGGGAATACCCCTTTAAGATAGTAGAATGCCAAGTCGATCTTACCTTCTCCAACATGTCCCTCTGCCGTTTCTCAAACACTTCTCAAACCCCTCTTGCATGGTTAGAATAGTGTTGTATTTAATGCTGCCCTTTTTCTGTCCCTGTAATTTAATGGCCTAGGAGGGGCTTCCAGCGGTACGGGCTTCATTGGCACCCGGTGCTTCTTCTCCACCACAGGGCAAGTAGAGAAATCTGGTGGAGCAAATATCTTTCAGGAACTGCTTTGCAAAACACTCTGCATTTTTAGGGTATGTTCACACGGCTTAATTGCGGGGTGTACAGTATGCCCCGCAATTACACCGGGTGTTCGGTAATCACGCTGATCGTCGGGCGGGCTGCCGGCCCCATAGACATGCATTATGCAATATGAATTGTATGCCTGGGGAGAGGAGGCGCAATCCATAGTTCTCTATGAGAGCTGTGGATTACCGTAATGATTGGGGCGCATTTTTCTAGTATTAGAGCGCAGTACACTCCAAATACGTGGCAAAATGCGCCCCAAAATAAGCCGCGTGAACTCACCCTTAGGCAGTCATTGCAGTCTTAATATTTTGTCTGCTACGGTTTTCACATTTGCAGAGTCTTTTCTTGTTCCTGAGGAGTGTGAATAGTCTCCCCCACCGAGTTTGCATTCTCTTCCACAGTACTGAGCCTTTGCTCCACTTCATTGGTCCTCCAGCTTCTCTTCTATCATAAAAGGGGGTTTAAGGTCAACTTGCAAGTGGTCGGACAGGTAGCTGTAGCTGCCATTTTTTTTTCATTGTCCAATTTTCCATTATTAAGTTACTGTGTGGGAGACATTTGGTCACTGAGAGGAGCTGGAGAGAGCTGTGCTGCTGTGCGGAGGCTGTTTTCTGCTTGCAGGTACTGAATGAATACTTGGTATGGCAGAGGGAGAGGACCCGATGTTACCCTGCATGATGTCACAACAGGGCTACCTGTTATACTGCAGTTGCTAGCACAAAAGTCTCTGCAGGATCCAAAGGCTTTGTAGGTGGCCTCTAGTGTAGTTTCTGCATGCTAGCACACAGTTCAGCTGTTGAAGAACGTAGGGAAATAAATGGCTCACAAGCCCCTGCTGTTAATTCGGACCTCTGTCACAGGGCCACTCAGTAGAGCACATGAATAGGACACGCTGGGGTCCTGAAGAACTTGTAAACACACGGGTGAGGCCTGAGGAACACTTAGCTTAGTTGACTGTATCCATGTCCTCCTTATTAGCTGGATAACCCTGTATTTTCATTTCAGCAGAAGCATTCCCCCCAAAATGTCTAGGGTGTTCCCGCCTGCACCCTTGCCTCGGCAGAGAAGCAAGGGGTGGATTGGGTAAAGCCTCTTCAGGCTGTCGTGTGTACCCCCCATGGGGGGCAGTTCTAGGTGTAATGAAGTCTGTCAGGACGGCATGGCTCTCGTTATCTAGGCCGCACCACCAGTCAGCCCATGTCCCTCTGTGTCAGAGGCTTATTGAAGCAATGCCCACGTGTAGGGCCGGCGGGTTCAGCCCAGCTTCTTGCCGGTGGTCTAGAGTCAGTGTCTCGCGATGATGGAGCTGAAACTGCAGCCTCTGCCTTCTGCAGAGGAGAGAGTCACTTGGTCTTCCTCGGGCCGCTCTGTGATCCCGGCCTTCCAGCAGATTAGACCACTGACCCCGTTTTTGCCTACCCCTGTTTCATGACCCAGGGGATGATGGACAGCTGCTGTAGTGGAGGGTGTGCTTGAGTCACTCAGCCGCTTCCCCTATGTCCGAAGGAGAGAGGGAGCAGCCCTTTCCTTTGGCAGCAGTGACGTTGCACCATGCAGCCCCGAATATCCCTCATTTCCTCCCTTCCTTTTCCAATGATAAAATAGGAAAAGGAGCTTTCTATTGCTGAAGAGGGTTGTAATGAATAGAAACAGGCAGGCTAAAACCCCCCAGCAGGGTAGGCATACACAGGTCTCTACCCCACAGGGGTTCAGCCACATCCCAGTCATAACCACTTTGTGTATTTGGTGGCTTCACCATGTATGACAAGCCTACGATGCTTTATCCCTGTCTGAAGCAATGAGGGACACAGTACAATCTGAGGCTTTCTTGATTTTCCATCTTGGGGACAGGATTTTGATTCTTGTGACTCTTTTTCCAGGTGTCCCTGGGGATAACACCGACTCCCTCAACATAAAAGAATTTACAAAGTGAAATCCTCCAGGATAACGGAATGCCTATTACTCGTGTGGCATGATGAATAAACCCTATATACGGAATTACCGGCAGACTGTAGGGGTAAAGAGGTGTCTCTGAGCAAGGTGGGGAGTGTCATGTTTTGATTATATTTATAATATTGTACTGATCAGGCTCTTGTATCTTACAGGTGCTGGTTAGGAAGGAGGGCAGAAGGCATCGCTGACTGGTAAGGAATCTTTTTCTTTTTTTTTATTTCCCAACTAAAAAATTCGTACTACTTTGCCCAACATGGTGACATGGTTGTTTGTGCCATCCTGCTGGGGTCTACACCAGCAGTTCTTAACCTTTTTTTTTTTTTTTTCCCTCAATTCCCCATTTTCCATTGTTGTGGATATCACCCTCCCCTTCTCAATGTATGTTTGTACTTTGAATAGTGGTCTCCGTACCCCCCTCTCTTCCCATCTGAGTGCATCTTGTCATTCTATATGGAGATACAGGTATCTTCTGTTAGTATAGATCTCCCTCCTCCCCACCCCATATATCACAGCATCTCAATAGGTCATAACCGTGAAACTCTTATCGGAGTCTTCCCACTTCTGACACTTCCCCCTATTCATGCCTGTTCATGAGATAACTATTCATGAACAGGAGTTCTGGGGATTTCTGAATAAATGGGTAAAAGGACCTGCCCCCGAATACAGATGCCATGCAGGCGGCATCGCTTTCACATAGCCGCACCAGATGAACACAGGGCAGAGTTCTATGAAACTCTTTCCCTTTAGACAATCAAGTATTTGGGGAAAAACGGCGTGTCCGGATGGTTTTTCAGCCTTCTGCTTTTTAATGGTGCCAACCCAAACACAATAGGGACATCAAAGGACCCGTTTCTTCTGTTTTTTCATTTTTCAGGGCTGGATATTACACTTCATCTGGCTTTTCTCCAAGGGAAAACTGAACTAACACCCTTTCCCTTTTTGGGAGATGAGGAGCAGCCTAGTGAACCCCCTGCTGCTCAGTGTAAAGGAGGGCAGCTCTACAACTGATGTTTAGTTTGAGCAAAAACCCGAAGACTAAAAAAAAAAAAATTTTCCAAAATTCTAATTGGAGCAAAATAAAAAGGCAAATTAAAAAATAAAAATAAATTTGTGACAGCGCCATTTTTTAAGTATTACTTTCTGGGTTTGGGACAATGATGAAACCCCAAAATGCCTCCGATGCGATAACTGACAGGTTGTATTCCCGCTGACTGTCACCATTGCCTTACTTTGACATGGATGGGATGTTCTGCTGCACTTATGGTAACTTGCACTCTTTCTCTTTAGATTCCGGTGCCCCCGCGGCTTTTCCTTAGAAGCATCCAAAAGGAAAATGGGGCCTCAGGTGATTTACGTGTGAGGTCTTCTCTTTGTGGGCCTGTGATTGGTTATCCCTGTCTGACATGTTCTACATGAGGACATCTTATTACTGAGGCCTCTACACAATACTACCTGTTAACGTAATACTAGTGTTTAATTTCTAATCCTGGACAGTCTTTATGAGGGGTCTCGTAGAGACAACATGGTTCCTGAAACTCCTGGAAACAAGTGGCTGATTTTTGCTAGGAACTTTACTAGTCATGTCTGCAGCGCAGTGCCCGCACTAGCGGCGCTGAATCCTTGATATGACAATTGTCTATCTACAGTAATGGGTAGAGTACAGTCTGAGTGACTGCTTGCCCTGTCCATCTGCTGGAGATAAATACATGGGACTATCTCTTTTGGGTGCCGCTCAGCAAAGTTGAAACCAGACTTTACATAACTAGAGAAAGAACATGGGGTTTTTTTTTCTCACAACTACATGAAATCAGAATAAACTTAACAAATCAGGTCAATTAGGCCCCAAAATTTTATTTATATTGCCAAATCCCAGAAAAATGGAGTTTAAGGCATTTTGTTTAAATTTCTGCAAAGTCAAAATTCCGTTTCATTATATTTGGTACATTGTCCTTTAACCCCTTACCCCGGGAGCCATTTTTGGCCTCTCTGACAGACCCCTTTTTTTTTAAAAATCTGGCATGTGTCACTTTAGTGAAAATAACTTTTTGACACTTTTCCCATCCGGTTTTCAAATTTTTTTCTCGTGACAATTGTGCTTAAGAAGTAAAAAAATTTTGGTCCAAAAAATGATTGTTTTTTGGGGTAAAAAATACAAATTATCTGAAAAAATGTAAAAATTTTCCCAAATTTTTAAAATTAAAAAAATTTCTCAGAAGACAGTTTTTCCCATAAAAGTTTATAATAGCATCACCATAGCTGCTGTAGTTTGGCAAATTTTTTTTAAATGTGTGTTTTTTTTGTTTTTTTTTTACGACATTAGGGGGCTTATAAATTTAGTAGTAATTTTAAAGAAAATTTGCAATATACATATTTTAGGGACCAGTCCAGTTCTTTTTTTTTTAACTGTAAATTTTTTTTAAAAGATTTCAAAAAACGTTTTCAATATCAAAATAAAAAATTTCGACAAAGCCATGAAATACTTCTCACTGAGACATTACGCATTCAAGCAAATAGATCAAATGCAGTTTTTGAACGTTAGGTCTCAATGGATCATTTTGTGAAACAAGCCTAGATTGCAATCCAATACTCCGTCCTCTGGAGCCAGTGAAATGCAGGCCTGCAGACGGCTGAGGTTGACAAAGACACCTACAAGACATAAACACACACAAACCCAACACAGGGTAAGGAAAGGGAAGCGGAAAGACCAAAAACAAGACACACCATGAAGAACTAAGGCTCCCAATTTTGGGTTTGCAGTCCAGCTAAAGCGAAGTAGAAAACTACAAGTCATGTAGGATACAGTAAAACCCAGGGATTCCAAATACGATTCAAAATAGGTCCAGTTGGTTGTGAGATAGAGCATAAGATATTCCATTCGCCTAACTTCCTGCAAACGGAGACTTAGGTCATTTGAGTGGAGTAAAAGCTTTTTTCCCAAAATCTTAGCAATAAGACACTTGGAAAAGGGGGTTACTATATATAGGAAAAGTCTTCCCATCTCACGGCCTGGGGGGGGGGGGGGCGAAGGAACGTTTAAGATAGGTCTGCGAGTAAGAGGGCCCTAACCTGTGTGTTTATCACTGACCAAGGTCTGAACCATTGACCAAAACGGTCCGTTTTTTTTTCCCTACAGTCCCAAAACACATGCTGTAAGTCTGCCCCTGGATCCCCACATCCAAGCAACAGTCCGGTATGGTAGGCTTCAATCTGAGCAGGAGTGTGATACCAGTGCATTAATATTTTGTATTGGTTTTCTTTAGTTTGGGCAGAGAGAGAGAGGGGCTGCCTGCCTCCATATAGTTTGCCAGGTGCTCTAGAGATAGGGGAACCCAGTACTCCTCCCACTTAACCAATACGATTTGACTACTGGAGTCGGGATTGGAAGCTATTAACATTTTAATAGAAGATATCGAACCTTAAGGAGTGTCCTGCCCGACATATCTTTTCAAAATACAGTGGGAGCAGACACTGTTGTTGGATTTTAATACCACGTAGCAAAATGTCTGATCTGAAAGAGGAGTAGAAAGCCGAAAGGGGAGATCATGAGCGGACCGCAAAACATCAAACATTTTAAATTTTCAATGTACGGTGGTCCACCAAATCCGCAAAGTAAAACAATTTACGATCGAACCAAGGTTTTCAGACTCTCTTTTTGGTCGTCCCTCCAAAGCAGGGGGTGAAATAAAACGGTCATTGAAGAAGCCTCAGAACATAACCCAAATTGTTTGTGACATCTCTTCCAAATATCCCTAGTAAGAGACATAGAATGCAATAGGGTGATATTGAATCTATGGGAGGTGGTACCCACACAAGGAGTTAGGGTGGAGAGGGCTAGCCACAACTTTTCCACCTCCATCCATTTGGAGTAAGCAAACAGAGCTGACCAAGATGGGATGCACGTAGTTGGGCCGCCCAATAAATATTAACGATATCGGCACCGCCAGGCCCCCTCCACCTTGCTCGCCAATAGAACACTCCCGGATCCTATGCCTCTTTTTTCCCCCAAATGAAATGGATTAAGTCCGATTGCAAAGAACGTAGAATTGTCCCTAAAGGGATGGGAATGGCAGGTCTCTATAAAAACATCAACTTAGGAAGAATGGTCATCTTAACGCTGCTATCCGGCCAAATAAGGATAGGGCCAATTTATTCCATCTGTCCAACACCTTTTAATATCTTTATTAATTTTAAAAAGTTTTTTTTTAAAAAAAGGGAAAAACCGGAAAATTTTCCCCCAAATACCGCAAACATTCGGCTGCCATCAAAAGTAAATTTGGGCTTTTAGAAGAGAGCTGTCACTAGGAATTTTAATTGGCAGGGCTTCAGTTTTGGCGTGTTAATCTAATAACCTAGAGAAAACCCAAAGGGGTTCAAAAGGGGGCATTAGGTTAGGGAGGAGACCATAAGATTAGTTAGTTGGGACCCGTCCTTTTCTAACGGACTTTGATGACCTGTATGTAAAACCCCCCATAAAGACCTATCTAAGAAACACCCCTTTAAAGTATTAAACCCGCATTTAGAATTTTTTAACCCTTTAGTTTTTCACGGGAATTAAATCAAAGGGGAAGTGAAAATTTCAAAATTTCATTTTTAATTTTAATTTTTAACATTATTGACAAAAATACGGAAATGTGATCAGGAAATGCAACTAATATTGTTTCCCCAACGCTTTTTCAAGTACCCATATTGGCCCTAGTGCATTTTTTTGGCCAACCACAAGCCCCAAATAAAAAGGGCACCACTGGACTCTGGGGCCTCATTTTCATTACAAAAAAAAAAAAATTATTTTTTGGGCCATTTCATTTTGGGACACCCTAAGGTTCCAAAATTTAATAAATCCCCTAAAAATCCCCCCAAAATGGAAACTACCCCCCTTACGGAATAACCAGATTTTTGAGTATATCGCCCCGACAGGCGTTTCACAAATTTTTTTAGCTTTTCGGCTCTAAAAAAAAAAAATATATTTTTGTTTCCAATCGAAATTTTAAAACTGAAAATTTTAATTTTTAAAAGGGAATTTTGGAAAAAAGCCCCAAAAGGGTTTACCAATTTCTTCCAAGTTCGGCAAACCCACATGTGGGTGAAACTGCTTTTTGGGCGATGCAGGGTAAAAGGAGGTACCTATTTGGTTTTTTTGGCGCACAGATATTGTGGGGCCGTTTCCATCTGCGAAGCCCCCCAAATACAAACAGGGAAACCTTCCAGAAGTTTCCCAAATTTTGGTTTAACACCCCCAGGGATCTCATCTAAGGGGGTAATTTGATTTGGGGCGCCAGGGGTTCCGAGGGTTTTTTTTTTTTTTTTTTTTTTTTTTTTTTTTTAAGCATTGGGCCATGGAAAGGAGGGGGGGAAAAGCAGTTTTTGCCATTGTTTTTGGCTTCATTTTTTTCAGTATTAGCCATACGGATAAAGCGGGGGAAATTACTAGGGGGGCTACAAATTCCAAAGATAAAATTTTAATATTTTTTTTTAATTTACACAAAGAAGCGATTTTTATAAAAAATTGCGTTTTTATGTTGCCAATTTTACAGCCCCTAGCTTTCTTAATTTTTTGCAATGGAACTGCTTGTGGCTTTTTTACGAATGAGTTTTAGTTTTTTTTGTACCATATGGGGCATGTGATGCTTTTATCACTTTTTTTTTAAGGGTTTTGTGAGGGATTTTGTACAAAATACGCAATCCTGGGATGTTTTTTTTACAGCGGTCACTGTGCGTCAAAACATGCTAGTTCCTCAGCAGTTGATACAAAACACGATACCAAATTAATATTTTTTTAATGTTTTACTGCTTTTACACAATAAAAAACCTTTTATTTAAAAGGAAAACACGTTTTTTGCATCACCGCAGCTGAAGCCCTAAATTTTTTTATTTTTCTGTTTATGGACGTAAATTTGGACTTTTTTTTTTGCGGGATGAGTTGACTTTTTATTGGTAACATTTTTGAGGGGGACAAACTTTACGTCGCTTTTTAAAACCCTTTTTTGGAAGGCAGGTGAAAAAAATACTGCAATCCTAGCATTTTTTTTTTTTTAAATAGCGTTTACCGTGCAACCGCGACAATTTAGTTTTTCTCTGTGGGTTAGACGATTACGGTGATACCCAATTTATGTAGTTTTTTTTATTTTAAAGCACAATTTTTTTGAAAAAATTTTTTTGTGTAAAACAATTTTTATGAAATCGCTATCTTCTAATAGCCAGAACTTTTAAATTTTCCGTATCAGAGCTGTGTAAGGACTTTTTTTTTTTTTGCGTAATTAACTGATTTTTTAATTGCCATCACTTTGATGTTGATATGAGTTTTTGATGACTTTTTACTCCATTTTAAAGTGCTACGGGATGAACCCAAAAAAATCGCAATTCTGCGACTTTTTTTTTTGGGGGGGCTTTTTACGGCTTCACCGAAAAAGGGTTAATTAACAAAACCCTTTATAGGGGGGTCGCTACCCCCGGGTACCAAAAGGGTACTTTATTTATTTTTGATTTTTTTTTTGGGGTTTGGGCTTGAAAAGGGGGAAAAGGGGGCATGATGTTATTTATTTTTGGTTTTTTACTTTTTCACCCTTTACACTTTTCCCCAGGGGGAATTGCATGAACGATCTCAGTCTTTCAGGGCAATAGGAGATCAGCATACAGCTTATAGCAAAAGCTGGTCCCAGGGCAACTTCAGTCACGCGCCCACAATGCATTGTGGGCAGTGAGGGCAACAAAAACCCCGGGGATCGTCATTCACATCCGGGCTGTCTGGTAGGAGACCAGAGCGGCCTCAGCCCCATTATGGCCGGTTCTGGGGCAGCAGGAGCCACCCCCCCGGGGGGATGCGATGACCAGCGGTAATATCCCCGCGGGTTTTCCTCTGCGACTTCCGCTCCGCCGTGATGCGCAAGAACCCGTGTTTTACTCATACGGAAATTTTGCAGGAACCCCTACCCGACTTTGCCGATAAAATACCAAATGCGGAAAGGGGTTAAAGGGGGGGTTTTTTCACACTTTTAATTCATCTTACCTCAGTCTTTTTTTCTTTTTCATTTTCTATTCGGGGGCGTGTTTACTGGTTTCCACTAGACCCAGTAAACCCAGGTTTTTAACTAAGCAACCATGCTGCAACGATCAGAATGATTAAACTGCTTAGCTATATGACCTGAGGGGCGATCAGCCCATACAAAGGGGGTACCAGAAAGGTAGGACACTTTAAAAGGACATATATTGCAAAGTGACTTTTTTTTTGCAAAACTTTAACAAAAAACAATCCTTGTAGTGAACAACCCCTTTTTAAAGTATGACTTGGGTCAGATTTTTTTATACCTTCCACAATTTTACAAATCGGCATGTCAGATGGAAAAAACCATACAGTGTTCCTTTTTTTTAGTGTATGGAAACTAATGGGTTTAAAGTAGGAACTAAAGGCTCTAAAAATGCAAGACGTAAGTACCTTAAAAAAGGGAAACAGCGGGTCTGGTGACGACAAGGGAAATTTTTTCCCGCTTGATTGCACTGTTTTCCCCTTTCTTTCTGAGGGATTTTTTGGGAATTTTCACTTCTTTCCCTTTTTTTGAGCCTTACCCTTCTCACGCTGTCTTCAGACTGCATCTAAGAAAGGTCTTACTTCCCCTGAGTGTAGGGCCGGCGGGTTCAGCCCAGCTTCTTTCCGGGGGCTAGAGTCAGTGTCTCGCGATGATTGCTGAAAAAGCACCTTCCTTCGCAGAGGGGAAAGTACTTGGCTTCCTCGGGCCGCCTTTTACCCCCCTTCCAGCAGATTAGACCACTGACCCCGTTTTTTCCCTACCCCTGTTTCGTGACCCAGGGGATGATGGACAGCTGCTGTAGTGGGGGGTGTGCTTGAGTCACTCAGCCGCTTCCCCTAGGTCCGAAGGAGAGAGGGAGCAGCAGTGATGTTGCACCATGCAGCCGCCCTCTATTCCAATGACTCAAATAGTGCAAGGATGCTTTCTATTGCTAAAGAGGGTTGTAATGTATAGCAACAGGCAGGCTAAAACCCCCCAGCAGGGTAGGCATACACAGTAATAACCACTTTGTGTATTTGGTGGCTTCACCATGTATGATGAGCCTATGATGCTTTGTTATCCCTGTCTGAAGCAATGAGGGACACAGTACAATCTGAGGCTTTCTTCATGCTTTCCATCTTGTGGACATGGAGTCTGATTCTTGTGACTCTTTTTCCAGGTGTCCTCTGTGGGATAACACCGACGTGACTTCAACATCAAGGAATGTTACTAAAGGTGAGAATCCTCCATGGATAAGCAGGAATGTCCTATTGACTCGTGTGGCGATGATGAGATGAACCTATATAGCTGGAATTACCGGCAGACTGTAGGTGGTGAGAGAGGTGTCTCTGAGCACAGCGTGGGTGAGGTGTCAAATTGTTAGGGAAAGGATTTATAATATTTGTACTGATCGGGCCCTTTTGTATCTTACAGGTGTTTTTTTAGGAAGGGGGGCAAAAGGGGCAGGGCTAAACGGAAAAGGAATCTCTAACTCAACAAGATGTCTGTCCCAAAATTTAAACCAAATTTTTGGCTGTACCATGGTTGTGTTTGATGCCCATTGCCGCTTTTGGTCAAACACCAGCAGTTTTTAAACCCTTTTTTTTCCCCCAAATTCCCCTTTTTCCCATTGTTGTGGATATAAACCCCCCCCTTCTAAAAAGTATTTTTTGAAATTTTGAATAGGGGTCCCGTCCCCCCCTTTTCTTCTCACCCGAGTGAAATTTTGGCCCTTCAAATAGGGAAGATACGGGGTATCTTCTTTAGAAAGATCTCCCTCCTCCCCCCCCCCATATATCCGGAAATCTCAAAGGTCATAACAAAGAAACTCTTATGGGATTTTTTTCCATTTTCTGACACGTCCCCCCTTTTTCATGCCCTTTAAAAAGAAATTTTTTTCAGGAACAGGAGTTCGGGGGTTTTTCTGAATAAACTATTTTGGCCCCCATGCCCTGAATACAGATGCCATGCAGGCGGTATCGCTTTCACATAGCCGCACCAGATGAA
This sequence comes from Phyllomedusa bahiana, assembly GCA_025379985.1. Lineage (NCBI taxonomy): Eukaryota > Metazoa > Chordata > Amphibia > Anura > Hylidae > Phyllomedusa > Phyllomedusa bahiana. Next base: position 120,273 of record JAODAL010003726.1, read on the forward strand.
CACAGGGCAGAGTTCTATGAAACTCTTTCCCTTTAGACAATCAAGTATTTGGTAACACAGGGGGCCCCCGGAGGGGTTTAACTAGCCTTGCGGTTTTTTTCAAGGGGGCCCAACCCAAACACAATATGGGGTCGTAAAATTTGGAGCCCTTTTTTCCATACCTCCCAAGTGTCCCTTTTTTTGGAAAGGGACAGTCCCTTTTTTTTAACCTTTCCCCCTTTTAAGCTCTATAAATGTCCCTTTTTTTTAATATGGGAAATAATTTTTTTCCCAAACTAAATTTTTTTGCTTTTTTAACGTTTTTAACATAATTTTCTTTTTATTTCATCTTTGGATAAAATCCTATTTTAAAAAAATTTTTGTCCCAAAAAATTTGGCATGTCTGTGAATGGGCGGGGTTTAGAGGCATGTTTTGGGTGTGATGTAAAAGGGTTTTTTTGGGTGTAAATATGGGGCGTGGCATGAGTGTCCCGCTTTTGAAAACTCTAAAAGTTGGTAGTATGCTTCTTCTTTTTCTTCCTGGGTTTTTGGGATATTAACACTTCATCTGGTTTTCCCTAGGGACTAAACCTAGTTCCCCCTTCCCTTTTTTGGGGAGATGAGGAGCAGCCTAGTGAACCCCCCTGCTGGTCAGTGTAATGGAGGGCAGCTCTACAACTGATGTTTTATTTTGACAAAACCCCAAGGCCTATTTTAAAACACGGCAAGGGTAAAATGCTTTAAAACCCCGGTATTTTAACATCCCCTTTACTCCTTTTTTTTGGTTTTTGGTTTTTGGGCGCCAAATACATTGAATCCTACTACTAAAACCCCCTTTAAAAATTGCATGTTCTAGAACATGTTCAATAAACCAGCAGTTTAGAAATCTTAACAATAGAAAATCCGAGCTGTGTGGACTAGAGCCCAGATTTTCTATTGAGGTCTATGGGGATGGTTTACAGTCGGGTTTTCGGGGACCCCTAAAAAACTGAATCCCCAAAAAATCCACCAACAAACATGTTTGTGTAGGCATGCCCCAAAAATTCACCCCAAACAAACAAAACTTTTGGGGGCCTCATATGGATTATAAATTTTTTTTTTCTGTTCTTTTCCCCTTTGGGAAAATTTACAGAAAAACCCAGAAATTTTTAATTTGGGTGCAAGATTAAAGGCAAAAAAATTAATTGGGGCACCCACTTTTAAGGGTGAAAACTTTCCCGGTTGGTGACACATGATAAAAACCGGGAAAGGCCGTCCGATGCATAACTGACGGGGTTTTTGTATTCCCTGGCTGCCCACCATTGCTGTACTTTTACATGGAGGGGAATGTTCTGCGCACTTATGGTAATTTGGAAAACCTTTCCCCTTTTAAGTTTTCTTTGGGTCCCTTTGCCCCTCAGTGCTTAAATGCTCCAAAAAGGGAAAACGGACGCTCAGGTGATCACGTTGGGCCCTTCTGCTGTGGGGCGCCTGTGATTTTGTTTACCCTGTCGGGACATGTTCTAAAATGAGGACATCTTATTACTGGGGCCTCTTCAAAATTTACTACCGCAAACAAAAACTATTTTTAAAATTTCTAATCCCGGACAGCCCTCTTTATGGGGGGCCCCAAAAAAGAGCCCAACATGGTTCCTAAAACCCCCGGAAAAAAAGGGGGCGGGTTTTTTGCTGGGAAAATTTTACCGTCATGTCGGCAGCGCATTTCCCGCACTAGGGGAAGCTAAAACCCTTGATATAAAATTTTTTCTATTTATCTACAGTAATGGGTAGAGTACAGTCTGAGCGACTGCTTGCCCTGTCCATCTGCTGGAGATAAATACATGGGACTTATCTCTGTTGGTGCTCGCTGCAGGCATACATTTTAAAACCAAATTTCCCTTACACTATAAAAAGAACACAAATTGGGTTTTTTTCTCACTATCGGGACATAAATCAAAATTAAATCTTCCCTTTTGCAGGTAAAAAATTAAAAACAAAATGATTTATATTTCCCAAAAATGCTAAAAATAAGGGAAGTTTAAAAAAGGATTTTTTTTTATTTTCTGCAAAGTAAAATGTTTTCCTTTCATTGTTTTTTGGTAGCTTTGGGCCCAAAAAAAAAAGGGGTTTTTGTTCCCCCCACTACTTTTTTAAAAACAAAAAAATTAAAAAAAAAAAAAAATCAAAAAAAAAAAATCCCCCCCAATTTTGTTTTCCCCCCCCTGTTCATTTTCCAAAAATTCCAGGGCCCGTTGGGTTTCCCCCCTTGGCCCCCCCCTTCCCCCCCCCCCCCAAAAAAACCCCCCCCCGGCCCCAATAAAAACCCCCCAAAAAGGGAAGCCCTTAAACCCCCTAAAATAAACCCCCCCCCCCGACCCCCCCCTATTTTTGTTTTTTTTGGGCAAACGGAAAAAAAATCATAAATAAAATTAAAACTGGGTCTGAGCTATAGCGACCTGGGGACTGAGGCACCCATACAAGGGGAAAAAACCTTGGGAAAAGGTGGGAAACCCCCCTTTGTTAAGGGAAACATTATTCAAAGTGACTTTTTTTGCAAGTTTTTTTAAACATAAAAAGCAACCCTTGTAGTGAAAAACCCCCTTTAACTGAATAAATTGGGGTCAGACTTTTTTTGGATATCCTTTCCATAACATCTCACAGTAGTGGGCCATGTCAATATGAAAAAACCTAAAAATTGTGCCCTCTTTAAAAGTGTATGGAAACAAATGGTTTAAAACTGAAAGGAAAAAAAGGTCTCAAAAAATGCAATGACGTAAGTAACCTGTAACGGTAAAAAAGCGGTCTGTGGTGCTAAAAAAAGGGAAAATTTTTCCCTTTCTTATTTCACTGTTTCCTTACTTTCGGGGGGGTTTTCCCTGGTAATTTGCATTTTTTCTCTTTTTAGACCTGAAACCCCTTGTCACGCTGCCTTCAGCCCTGCATCTAAAAAAGGGCCCTGGACCTCAGGGAGTGGGGGCCGGGGTTCACCCAGCTTCTTGCCGGGGGTCTAGAGCCCGTGTCACGCGTGATGGGCTGAAACAGCGCCTTTCCCTTCTGCCAAAAGGAGAGAGTGCCCATTTGGTCTTCCCCCGGGCCCTCTTTTCCCCCGGGCCCTTTCCAGCAGATTGGGACCACTACCCCTTTTTTTTTCCCTCCCCCTTTTTTTGTGACCCGGGGGATGATGGACACTGCTTAGGGGGGGGTGTCCCTTTGAGTCACTCAGCCGCTTCCCTTTATGTCCAAAAGGAGAGGGGGCAGCAGTGTTTTGCCCCATGCGCCCTCCCTTTTCCAAAATGAATAAATAGGCAAGGATGTTTTCAATTTAAAAAAGGGTTGTAACAAATAGAAACGGGCAGGCAAAAAACCCCCACCGGTAGGCATACACAGGTCTCAAACCCCCACAGGGTTCACCCACATCCCAGTGAAAAACACTTGGTTTTTGGGGCTTCACCATTTATGACGGCCTACATGCTTTTTACCCCTGTCTGAAGCAATGAGGGCCCACGTACAATCTGGGGTTTTCTTATGTTTTCCCACCCTTGTGGCCAGGGAGTCTGTTTTCTTGTGACTCTTTTTCCGGGTGCCTCTGTGGGATAACACCGACGTGACTTCAACATCAAGTAATGTTCCCAAAAGGGTTTGGGGAATCCTCCATGGATAACCGGAATTTCCTTTTGGGACCTCGTTTGCGATAAAGAAAGAACCTAAAAAGCTGGTTTTTCCGGCAACTGTAGGGGGTGAGAGGGGTTTTCTCTAGAACAGCGGGGGGTGAGGTGTCTGATGTTTTGGATGTATATATAAATATATTGTTTTTATGCGGGCTTTTGAAACTTACGGGTGCTGGTTAGGAAGGGGGGCAGAAGGCTTTGGTTTGATTTGGTAAGGAATCCCTATTCCCTTCAACAAAGGGGTGTCTAAACAAACTTTAAACCAAAAGGGCTTTTAACCATTTTTGTTTGATGTCCATTGCCTCTTTTGGGTCAACACCAGCAGTTCTTAAGCTTTTTTTTTTTCCCCTTTAATTCCCCATTTTCCTTTGTTGTGGATATCACCCCCCCCTTTCCAATGAAATTTTTTGTATTTTTGAATAGTGGTCTCCGTACCCCCCTCTTCTTCCCATCTGAGTGCATCTTGTCATTCTATAGGGAAAGATACAGGAAATCCTCTTTTTAGAATAGACCCTCCCTCCCCCCCCACCCCATATATCCCCGGGCATCTCAATAGGTCAAAAAACCCGTAAACCTTACAAAAGTCTTCCCACTTCTGACACGTCTCCCCTATTCATGCCTGTTCATGAGATAACTGTTCAGGGGATTTCTGAATAAACTGCAAACCCGGGCCCCCAAAATGCCCTAAAATACAGATCCCATGAAAGGCCCGGTATCGTTTTCACATAGCCGCACCGGATAAAACACATGCGATTTCAATAAAACCCTTTTTCCCTTTAAACAATAAAGTTTTATAACACGGGTTTTGCCCGGGAAAGGGTTTTTTACTACCTTTGCTGTTTTTTTCAAGGGGGCCCAAACCCAAACCCCAAAATAGGGACACAATGGACCCCTTTTCTTCGTTCTTCCTCGGGGCTGGATATTAAAACTTCTTCTGGCTTCTGGGGTTTGACCCCCCGGCCTAGAGTCACCCTTTTCCCTTTTTTTTTGGGAGATGAAGAGCAGCCTAGTGAACCCCCTGCTGCTCAGTGTAATGGAGGGCAGCTCTACAACTGTTTATTATTTTTGAGAAAAAAAGCCCTAAGGCTATTTAACACGGAAAAGGAAAAAAACCCTTTTTGGAAATCCGGTATTTATAAATCGCCTTGCTGCCGTTTTTGTGGTCGGATTTCAGTCGGCCCTAATACATTGAATGCGCTACTACTAGAATCCGCTGTAATATTGCATGTTCTAGAACATGTTCAATAAACCAGCAGTTTTGAAATCTTAACAATAGAAAATCCGAGCTGTGTGCACTAGAGCCCAGATTTTCTAATTTAAAGGGCAAAGGGGATGGTTTACATCGGTTTTTGGGGGAAAAAAATCTAAAAAAGGGAAACGACTTTAAAAAACCACCAACAAACAGCCGTGTAGGCAAGGCCCCAAAAATTCACAACCCCAAATAAAAAACATTAAATGGCTCATCTAGATTATGAATTTTTATTTTATTTTTTTTTTTAATTTCCCCTTTCCTTTTTGGAAACTACAGAAAAATGCCAGAAAACTTAATTTGGGGCAAGATTTAAACAAAAAAAATATAAAATATTAAATTTTGGACAGCCCACTTAATTAACGTAATTACTTTTTTTGGTTGGGGACACAAGATGAAACCAGGAATTCCCTCCGATGCATAACTACAGGTTGTATTCCTTCGACTGTCACCATTCGTACTTTTTCATGGGTTTGGGGAAAGTTTTTGCTGCACTTAAGGGAACTTTCACTCTTTCCCCTTTAAATTTATGTGCCCTGCTGGGGTCCCCTTTAAAAGCACCAAAAGGGAAAATGGACGCCCGGTGAGTGTCACTGGTTTTGGTTTTTCTGCTGTTGGGGCCTAAGATGGTGTTTTCCCGCTGCCCTGTTCTACAAGAGGGCATCTTATTTCTGAGGCCTCGCACAATACTACCTGCTAACGGGAAACTATGTTTTTAATTCTAATTCCCGGACAGTCCCCTTTATGAGGGGGCTCCCTAGAGACAACATGGTTTTCCCCGAAACTCCCCGGGGAAAAAAAGTGGCTGATTTTTTTCTAGGAACCCTTTTCCATCATGTCTGACGCAGTGCCCGCACTAGCGGAGCTGAATCCTTGATATGACAATTTTCTATTTATCTACAGAAGGGGTAAGCAGTCTGATGACTGCTTCCCCTTTCCCATCTCTAGAAAAATACAGGGATTATCTCTTTTGGTGCCGCTGCGGGCATACTTAAACCAGAAATTACAACACTATAAAAAGACAATCGTGTTTTTTTCACTATCTGACATGAAACAAAATAAACCCTTCCTTTCAAAAAATAAATTAATTTTAAAAAATTAAAAAATTATTTTTTGCCCAAAAGCCAAATGAGAGAAAAAAAGGCATTTTTTTTTACTTTCTGCAAAGGGCAAGTTTACATAAAATTTTTTAGTATTGGTACATTGCCCCCTTTGCATCTACCCTCAACAGTTTTGGGTATCCTCCACGCTTCCCCAATGTTGGGAAATTTTGGCCCATTCCTCCCGACAGAACTTGTAACTGACCATTTTGGGCTGCCTTGCCTTTATTCCTTTTCGCTTTGCCCCTACATTTTCAATAGGATGAGATCAGGGCTTTTGATGGCCGCTCCAAAACAGACTTGGTTATCCTTAAGCCACTTTGTAACCAGTGTAGCAATATTCTTCGGGTCATTGTCCATTTGGAAAACCCATATCCACCCAAGCTTTAACTTCCTGGCTGATGTCTTGATGTTGCTTCAGTATTGCCACATACCCTTCTTTCCTCATGATGCCATCTATTTTGTAAAGTGCAGCAGTCCCTCCTGCAGCAAATATAACATGATGCTGCCACCCCCGTGCTTGACAGTTAGGATGATGATCTTAGGCGTCAAAGCTTCTTCCTTTCTTATCCAAACGTGATAATGGTCATTATGGCCAAACCGCTCTAGTTTCGTCAGACCACAGGACATGTCTCCAGAAATGTAGGTGTTTGTTCCTGTATGCATTTGCAAACATTAATCTGGCTTTTATGTTACTTTTGGAGTAAACTTCCTGGCAGAGTGGGCTTTCAGCCCATGTTGATACAGTACTTGTTTCACTGTGGATAATGACAATCTTACCAGCTTCCATCAGCATCTTCACAAGGTCTTTTGCTTTTGTTCTTGGGTTGATATACACGTCAGGCCAAAGCACATTAATCTGAGACACAGAACCAGTCTCCTTCCTGAGCGGTATGATGGCTGGACATTTCCATCTTGCTTGTACTTGCATATAATTGTTTGTATAGATGAACAGGGCACCTTCAGGTATCTGGAAATTGCATCCAAGGATGATCCAGACTTATGCACGTCCACATTTCTCTTCCTCATATCTTGTCTGATTTTTTTTTTTTTTTTTTTTAAATACTTTCCCATGATGTTACACACGGAAGCAGTGTTTCTGGTGTGCAACTAAAATACATTCACAGGGGTGTCTCTAACTCAGCTGTTGCCAATAAGCCTATCCGGAGCTTCCAGGGCTGTCCCAAATAGTTTAGACATAGTTATCCTAGTGTACTTTAAACTTTTGTCTTTGCAAAAGTTAATAAAATGCTTTCAAAAAACTCTATCCCCTTTATTCTGACATTTAGAAAATATAAAATTGTGGTAATCCAAAAATTGAAAAATAAAGTAAAAGGGTTTTTTTCTGTTTCCATGTCAGAGAGAAAAACAACATGTGTTTTTTTATAGTGTAGGAAACTAATGGTTTAAACCTAGAACAAAAGGTCCTAAAAGCAAGACTTAACTCCCTGTAAAGGGCCCGGGTTTTCACATGGTTTGTTCAAGCCAAATTGCGGGACGGTTTTCCCCGAAATAGGGCTTGAATAAGGTCGGGGGCGCTGCCCCCCGGCCCCCTAGACCATACATTATCCAGGGCGCATCCTGCGGGATAATGGCATGTCATTTTCTCCCCCCCGGATTCGCCAAGCAATAGGTGATCGAAAAATTTTTCCTGAAAACTGTGGATTACCGTAATGGCTGGGACGGATGCAATAAGCCGTGTGAACGGCCCTTTACTGGTAAACAGCGGGCCTGTGGTGACTGACAAGGACATATTCCTGCTTGATTGTCACTGTTTCCTTACTTTCTGAGGGATTTCTGGTAATTTGCACTTCTTCCTCTTTTTAGAGCCTGTACGCCTTGTCACGCTGTCTTCAGACTGCATCTAAGAAACGGTCTGGACGCTCAGGTGAGGTCACTGTGTGGGGTCTTCTGCTGTGTGGAGCCTGTGATGTGTGTTATCCCTGTCTGACATGTTCTACATGAGGACATCTTATTACTGAGGCCGCTACACAATACTAGCTGCAGGCTGCTGACACGTCTAGTCTCCTTTTTTGTCTAGACAAAACTTTTCATTGAGCTTATAAGGGGAATTTAATCTTTATTTGGCTGCTGAACATGCTTTTTAAATTTTTAAAAGATTGAGAAATGGAGTCCCCGATCGCTGGGGTTTGAGGGTGTTTGTTTTTTTTTTTTGTTTTTTTGCAAAGCATGTTTGTGTGAATTTCATAAATTGTCAAATTTTTGAAACCCTTTTTTGTCCTTTGTTCTTAAAAGGGAGAAAAGGTAGGAAGACCTATTTACAGCGGGTGTTATTAGGTAACTGTTTGGGTATGTTCACATGGAGTGTTTACATACGCTTTTAGCTGCATGTTTGGATCCGTCTGTCAGACCCCAAACGGACCTAAACACGCAGCTAACAAATAGCAATGTGATTTAGGGTATGTTCACATGGTGTATTGGGGTGTGTACTGTACATGCTGCAATACACCGGGTGTTTTGGAAGTACGCACTGATCAGCGCATACTTCCAAAGCCACATTGTCAGTGGTGCGAGAGCTATGAATTACCGTAATTGAAGCGTGCATTTTGCGCGTATTAGCGTGCAAATACATGGCGGAACGGAGTGTGAACATATCCTTACATTGCTTTTAACATGAAATACGCATCGGCATGTCTCGATCACTTCCCAACACCCTTGCGTCGATCAGATCTTACACGCAGCTGCGTGTTTGCATGTGTGTTGGATGCAGCAGGATCGCACCCTATCATTTTAGGTAGGGCTCCTGCTGCTTCTGTCAGATCAGTCTGTCTGATCCGACAAACGCAGCAGTAGCCCTATTTAACCCCTTAAGCCGAACGCCTGAAAAGTAGTTAATGACCAGAACATTTTTTTAGTTTTTGCCTCCTTGCGTTTCAACAGTTGTAACTTTTTTATTTTTTCAATGACCAGTTGATGAGGGCCCCGTTTTATTTGAGAAAGTTGTACTTTATGGGGGAATAGATTAAGTTCACTTATAAATAAATGCAGTATTTTTTTATTTAAAAAAAATTTTTTTTATTTTTTTAACACCAATTACCATTTCACACTTAAAACTTGTTGATTAATTCTAAAGGTTATTACGCGTGTGTGGATACCAAAAAGGTTTTTTTTATTTTTTTTTAATTTTTTTTTTTTATTTTTTTTTTTTCACTTTTTAAAACTTTTTTAATTTTTTTATAAAAAAAATTTTTACCTTTTTAAAATTTTTTTTTTTTTTTTTAATTGTTATAACAATCTTTACTTCTTTCTGTGTCATCTGACACAGGCAGTGTTCAGGACAGCACACAGGCTGGCCTGACACTGGCTTAGTACACAGACAGCTCTGGGGCCACTCTAGGTCCCCAGAGCTGACTGTGCAGCGGTCCCGAGGCTCTGTCGGGTCACCGGGTGTTCCAAACAACCGGCAGAGCAGGGGATCCCTTTTATTGGCCGGGTGCAGGTTCATTTTCCCCGGGCCCCAAACCAGGGGAAAGCATCGGTTGGGATCGGGCTTTGTAGTTCAGCCCCGATCCCAGCGCAATTGGGCGCCGGGGCCGCAAACTCCGATGTCTGCAGCGACGCCAAAAGGGCGTCGTGCAGACGAACGACCTGCACCGGCCGCCGTCAAAAGACGGTGCGCGGTCATTAAGGGGTTAAAATGATTGGGTGTGATCCTGCTGCATCCAACACACATGCAAACACGCAGCTGCGTGTAGGATCTGATCGACGCAAAGGTTTTGGGATGTGATATTTGGATCCAACACTGATCCAAAAACGTATCCCAAAATGCCATGTGAACATACTCTTTTAGAGAACTTTGGTTCTCATGTATGCAGTGCATAGCCTGAGATTAGTCCGTGGTATCCATAAGCATCCACTTGCCCCTCACACCTGCTGCTGATTGACAGTTTTCTCTTTATTTACAGTAATGGTAAGAGCTGTCAATCAGCAGCAGGTGGGCAGGGCAAATGGTGACTGATCTCTGCATGAAAATTCAATTGCTTAAATGGATAATCTCACCATGCTGGCTGACAGCCAGTTTCAAGCTCACTTCCTGTTCAGGCTGTGGGTGGTTCCATAGCAGAAATAGGAATAGCTGAGCTGATTTGTGAAGCTGAACCTGTTAGAGGGACACTAAGGAAAGGATGTAAAGTAGGGCAGATGGCTGCAGAGCTCTAAAGGTTTAAAGTTGGGTTTCTTTTGTCTGTTTTTCTTTCGTAAACGTGGGTAAGCAAGCCAAGGGGGTCTCATGGGCACAGTCTGATTCCTGAGACTTTTGGCTTTCAAGTGTGATTTGCATAACTGGTCAACTTGTAAGATTTTGTGCATTGTTTTTTGTAGCCGATCTTAAGTTACTAGTCTCTTACCTTTCTGCTAACAAGTTCCTTTCTTCTTAGATGAGAATCTCCGCAGTTCTTTTGAAGCTTGCAGAATATGGATCGGACTTGATATCTTATCCTAGGCATGCCTCACCACCTCAAGAATTGCTGTTTGTGGAAAATGGTAAGATGACATTTCCGATTCCTGTACATGTTGTGGAGAAAAACCACAAGGTCCATGAATTAAGATAGTGGGTCATCAACTTACCCATAGTACCTTTGTGATGTTATAGGATATGTGTGGGGTTTTTATGTGTGTGTATTATAATTTTAATATTATTATTATGTTTTGTAGTTTAGCTAGATCATCACATTGTTGGGCTTTGTATGCTTCTTCAAAAGGATATTAATCAGTTTCTGCAGGCTCAACCACTTTAGCTGTGATGTACAGTCTTTATATGCAAACACACAATACAATATCAGTAGCACTCTAGAAACACTAAAAAAAAACAGTTTAAAGGAGGCATAAATTTTTGGAAACGCATTTCTTTTTAATATGAAATATATAAAAGGGTTGAGGTTCTTAGTTTTAAATTTTTTGTTAAAAAACTTTTTGCCCCCCAGCCCTCGGGACTGTTTTTAGTGTTTCTAGATTTCAAAATAAAATTGAAAAACACAATAAAGGGCTTTTGCGCCAAAAAAAGTTGCACCTTTTCGTTTTTTCCCTTCCCAAAAGGAAAGGGTGCAACCATTTTTTTGTACAGTCGTACATATCACTTTATCCCTTACAACATGTTTCTGGTTTTAAAGGGGGTTTATCCTTTTAAAAACCTCATGGTTGGTGCCGGCTAGTGATCTCTAGTTTATACTAATAACGGCTTTATGTGAATTGGAGCTTATGTGCTTAGGGAATGAACCCAAAAATAAATAAACCAAACCATGTTTGCCCAAGCCATTCTTTGTTTTTCCCGAAACCCAATGGGGGGACACAGTACAATCTGGGCTTTCTTCGGGTTTCCCATCTTGTGGAATGGGTTGATTCTTGTGACTTTTTTTTTTTTTTTTTTTTTTTCCCGGGTTTTGCCTTGTGGGAAAAAAAAAGACGTGACTTTCAACTAAAGGGAAATTGTTACAAAAGGTGAGAATCCTCCATGGTTTAAGCGGGAAATGCCCTTTTTGACCTTTGTGGCGTGGAAAAGGAACCTATTTTGCGGGAAATTTTCCGGCAGACTGTAGGTGGGGGGTGAGAGGGGTTTTCTGGCACAGCTTTGGGTGAGGTGTTTTTTTGGGTTGTGATATATTTTTTGTTCTGTTTCAACTCTTGGGGTTTTCCCCCAAAGGGGTTTGTTTGGGAAGCGGGGCATGGCTGACTGGTAAGAAACTGTCATATCACTACTTTAACAAATGATGACCCTACTGTTTCAAAGGGTTTTTTTTTTTTTTTTTCCCGCTATTTTTAAATTAAAAATAAAATTTTTTTTTTTCCACCTTCCCAAATTTTTTTCCTTGGTAATACTAAAAAAAAAAAAAAAGATAATTTTCAATATTTTCCACACTCAGCCAGGAGAGGGAGCACATCCCAAAAAAATTTTATTTTGGGCCCCCTCCCCTTTTCTGTGTAGAAAAAGAGGGGGAAGTGGATTGAAAACCATGCCCTGCAGGGGCCGATGTGAATGCCCACAGCTCGGTTTTTTTTCCCTATAGACCCCGGGGAAATGCCCTGTACAGTCACCCCCGGGGGACCTAAAAAAAAAAATCTTTTTGGCTTCCCAAACCCCAAAAAATTTTTTTAAAAAAAAAAAAGGTATGGTTTCACACTGGCGAGGGCAAAAAAACATACATCTGTTTCCAAATGTCAGCGGGCCCACTATCAACTAAGAAAATACATAAAAAGGCATACCCCAAAAACAGTGTGTTTTTTAGTCTTGAGGAGTGGCCCCCTCATTGGTTTTTCGAAATTTCCCCCCAAATCCCCTGGGGTTTTGGTTCGTGAAAGGATATTCATTTGTTTTCCCCTTTTTCATTCCCAAAGGGTTTTTGTAGCCCTGAACAGGCCCCCAAGAGAGGTAAAAATTTTTGGGGTTTGGGGACTAAATTTGTGCTGGGGTCCCCTTAACGAAAAATTGGGGGTGGTTTAAAAACACTTTTGATCAAAATTCTGAATAAAAACCCCCAAATTTTTTTTTTACCCTTAAGCAGTAATGCTTTTTTTAAAAAATTCCTATATCCCTTTTTGATGTTTTCTTAGTTGTTTGGTGTGCAGTGCTTTTGGGAAATAAACCCCCCAGGGCCCTTGTCTGTTTAAGAAGCCTGCGTCGGGGCAAAAATTTTGTGCTCCCTTTGTGCCTGGGGGACACAGATTGTGGTTTGTATTAGCTTGTTCTTTTTTGGGTATGCTAAAAAATTGCCAAGTTAAAAACATTTTTTTTTTTTTTTTTTTTATTTTTTTTTTAAACCCAAAAGATAAAAAAAAAGAAATTAAAATTAAAAAAAAATGTGATACATTACCACAAAACTACACTTTTAGGATTTTACAGGGAACCGAAATAAGCTGTAGAATTGAAAAAGTTTTCCCCAACCCCCCAAAAAGGGTCTTTTTTTCGGATCTCCCACAGAATGACTGACAAAAATTTTAGATCACCTGTGAAATACGGGGGAAAATCTGAAAACTTGGCCTGTTGGTGGGCCTTGAGGACTGGAGTTCAGAAACAATGTTATTTAGTGTTAAAAAAAAAAACAAAAAAAAAAAATTTAATTTTTTTTTAAATTTTTTAAAAAAAAAAAAATTTCCCCCCAAAAAACAAAAAAAAAAAATTTTGGGTTTTTTGGGGGGGGTTTTTTTTTTTTTTTTTTTTTTTTTTTTTTTTCCCCCTTTTCTTTTTTTGGGAAAATTGGGGGGGGCCCCCCAAAGGGATTTTTTTTTTGGGGGGGAAAGGGGCCGGGTTTTTGGGTAAACCCTTTTTTTTTGGGAAAACCCCCGGGGGTTTTTCCGGGGGGCCCCCCCCCCGGGTTTTTTAAATTAAGGGGGGAAAAAGGGGGTTTTTCCCCCCAGGTGTACCCCCCGGGGGGGAAAGGGAAAACGGGGGTTTTTTTTTTTTTTTAAAAAAAAAAAAAAATTTTGGGGGTCTTTTCCCCCCAAAAAAATTTTTTTTTTTAAAAACCCCCAGCCCAAATTTTTTTTTCCCCCCTTTTTTTTTTTCCCTTTTTTTTTAAAAACCCCCCCCCGGGGGAAATTTATAAAAAAAAAAAAAAAAATTTTTTTTTTTTTTTTAAAAAAGTAAAAAAACAAAAAAATAAAATTTTTTTTTCCCCCAAACCCCTTTTTTAAAAAAAAAAAAGCCCTTTTTGGGGGGGCCCCCCCCAAAAAAAATAAACCCCTTTTTTCCCAAAAAGGGGAAAATTTTTAAAAAAAAAAAAAAAGGCCCAAAAAAACCAATTTTTTTTAAAAAAAAAAAATTTTTTAAAAAAATTTAAAAAACCCCCCCCTTTTTTTTCTTTGAAAAAAAAAGGGGTTTTAAACCCCCTTTTTTTAAAAAAAAAAATTTTTTTTTTTTTAGGCCCCTTAAAAAAAAAAAAAAATTTTTTTTTTAAAAAAAAATTTTTTTTAAAAAAAATTTTTTTTAAAATTTTTTCCCCCCCCAAACAACCCCCCCCCCCCCCCCCCCCCAAACCCCCCCAAAAAAAAAAAAAAAAATTTTTTTAAATTTTTTTTCCCCCCCCCCCAAAAAAAAAAAAAAAAAAAATAAATTTTTAAAAAAATTCCTTTAAAAAAAAATCCTTTTAAAATTTTTTTTTTAAAAAAAAATTTTTTAGCCCCAAAAAAATTTTTTTTTAAAAAAATTTTTTTTTTTGGGGGGGGAAAAAAAAAAAAAAAAAATTTCCCCAAACCCGGGTTTTTTAAAAAAAAAATTTTTTTTTTTTCCCCCCGGGGGGGTTTAAAAATTTAAAATTTAAAAAAAAAGGGGAAAAAAAAAAAATTTTTCCCAAAAAACCTTTTAAAATGGGGAAAAAAATTTTTTTTTAAAAAAAAAAAAACCCCTTTAAAAAACCTACATACTTGGTATAATTTAAAAAATTAAAACGGTGCTTTTAATTTCCCCTCTAACATTTTAAATTAAATTTTTAAAAGAGGCCCCCAATACTGACCCCCGGGGGCACCCCACTCAGAGTAGGATCATTTACCACCCTCTGAGTAATCGAAACCATTTTTTAAAATCCAATTATTTTCCAACCCCCAACTTTAATTTACCCAAAAAAAAAACTTGGGGGGGACCGTGTCAAACACCTTTGAAAAGTCTAAAATCACAAATATCCACAGCCCCCCCTCTACCCAAAAACTTCTATTCCCCTCTTAAAAAAAAAAGATGGGTTTTTGGGGGCTGCAGCTTCTGTCCTTGTAAAAACCATGTGCAATCACTTAAAAATTGTATTTGGCACTTTCCTGTAAAATTTCCCTTATGAGCCCCAAATAGTTTTCCCACTGGATTCCACATTTGTCTTCCCACCAGGGCCCGGGGCACTACACCAGTCCCCCAGGAATCTTTTAAGATCTTTCAGGGGCCACGATAGCTTGGCTCTTTAAAACTCTTGGTGTATGCCACGGGGCCCCGGGGCCCTTTAGACATTTAACTGTTAAAAATGAAGAGAGGCAAAAACAAAAAAAAAAAATTGCTGTCAATTAAAGCTTTTTCAGGCCTGGGGCCTAAGGGCTTAGACATGGTGCCCTGCTCTCTAGTTTCTAGGGAGCTGCAAGCTGGAGCATGCAGCGGGGTTTCTTGTAAAGATGGGGTCGGAGCCTAACCGGTTTATGTTTACTGTTTACTGCATTCATGTCGGAAACAAACCGGCAAAAGTGGGTCAAAAGGGCAGCCCAAGTAAAACCAGTCTCTTGATATTAACAAAATGAATAAAATTACATTTACTTAAATGGTTGTGTTTGATGCCCATTCCCCTGCTGTAGGCATACTTTTGTGTTTTTGTATGGGAGAAGCAGGGTTTCCCATCTTTTGGGGTTTTTTTTTTTTTTTTTTTTTTTAAATACATTTTCCCCTAAAGCCATTCCAAAAAGCGTGTAAAAGGGGGGAATATAAGCATAAAAAAAAGGGGTTTGCGGGTTGAATAATGAAAAACCTAGCAAACATCTGTCCGCACTTCTGCAAAACTGACCAGTTATTTTTTTTTCTAAATATAAAGCATGTAAAACCAGCCCAGTAGTACCAGTTACATGTATTTAAATGCTGCCTCTGCCGCTATTTCAGTAAGGACTTGGACTTGTATACAGTTATGTTAGTATCATGGTTGCCTTCTGGTTGATGACACGTGATGAAACCAGGATTATAGGAAGTGCCGTCAGATGCGATAACTGACGAGGACATATTCCTGCTGACTCTCACCATTGCCTAACTTTCTGAGATTTGACCTTCTGTTGCAGTCATAGTAACTTAGCCTTTTTTTTTTTTTTTTCCTTTTTAGATTAATTGTGCCTTGCTGGTCGGTGCTTAGAATGAATCCGAGAAGGTACATAGATGGTCAGGTGAGTTACTGTGAGGTCTTCTGCAGTGTACAGCCTGTCTGACAATGTAGTCTCAACCCAAAAGTTATGACTATAATCATTTGTTTGTGCGTTGAATATTAATCTTAGTAGCCCCCTCCCCTTTGTCATGTCATGCTTTATGGAGAGAGATATATTTTGCTCATTCTATTAGTGTTCCCTACCCCCATGTGTTATCATCTGACACTTTTTAACTCTCCATGCCTGTTCATGAAGCAACTATTCAGTTACACTCTAAGCCACAGGTGTCAAACTGCTGCCCTCCAGCTGTTGGGAAACTAGAACTCCCATCATGCATTTGTATAATCTATAACAGTGGGCATGATGGGAGTTCTAGTTTCCCAACAGCTGGAGGGCCGCAGTTTTACCCCTGGTTCTAAGCATTGTTGCTGGAGATCTATGAATAAATTGACAATGGCACTGTGCCCCTAAATACAGATGGTATACAATTGGTAATGCCTGAAAATTTTTACATATCCAGGAGGTGCACCCAGAGGAACACAGGGCAACATTTTAAGTAAATGTGGTTTCTCTTCAGAAGATTGGGTATTTTGTAAAACAGGCATGTCCGGATGGTTTACAAGCCTTGCAGCTTCCCCAAGTGGTGCCAACCAAGCACAATATGGGGACATCAGATGGAGCCCTCTAGTCTTTCTGAGGGCTGGACATTATCATTTCTCTAGCTTCACCTAGAATGATGCTGACACAGGGTCACCCTTCCTTTTTGAGAGATGCAAGAGCAGCCAAGTGAGCCCCCTGGTGCTCAGTGTAATGGGGGGCAGCTACTATCCGATTTAATCTACCACTGCTGTTTTGTTTGTGGTGGGGAAAATCCATTTTAGAAATTTTACTCAAGCAAAATCTGATTTTCACTTTTGTGGCTTACTTAGATTTATACTTTTTTTTTTTTTTTCCCCCTATGGAGAAGACTATAGAAAAATGCCAGAAATGCTAATTCTGAAGGCGAGAAAGAACCCAATTTTTTAAAAAAGAAAGATTTAAAACTTAGTGATGTGATTGTCTTATGTAACAATATAGGTAGTGATGGACGGCACTCCTGATTATAAAGAAATTCTTGGGTGCTAGTCGGATGGTAGATAACCAGAGTAGCTCTATATAATCCATATTGGCAGCACTCCGATTGTAATGCAGAATCATAAGATCATCTATTGAAGGTTCTACACACGCTCCAGAGAAAAAGTTGAATTGCGACATTGAAGTTGACGTTTAGGTCATGTGACCTTACTCATGCATATGTCACAGATCAAGAGGGGTAAAGAAGAGAAACGGCTGTAGCAGTAGTGTAAAGGAGCCGGGCGCTCTTGGTATGATTGTCTTCTGGTTGGTGACACATGATGAAACCAGGAAGTGCCGTCCGATGCGATAACTGACGAGGTTGTATTCCTGCTGACTGTCACCATTGCTGTACTTTTACATGGATGGGATGTTCTGCTGCACTTATGGTAACTTGCACTCTTTCTCTTTAGATTCATGGTGCCCTGCTGGTCGGTCCTTAGAATGCATCCAAGAAGGAACATGGACGCTCAGGTGAGTGTCACTGTGTGAGGTCTTCTGCTGTGTGGAGCCTGTGATGTGTGTTATCCCTGTCTGACATGTTCTACATGAGGACATCTTATTACTGAGGCCTCTACACAATACTAGCTGCTGACATAGTGCTAGTGCTGGTGTTTACTTTTGTACTCCAAAATAACCCTTTTTATAAGGGGTTTTCATAGGTGAACATAGTCCCTAGACCCCTGGGATCTGTGGTTGCCATTGCACAAGCATGTTAATTACCCAAATGAATACCCTTCTACTTGTTTGTGGCTTTGGGTTGTGGGGGAAGGGCTTAAAGTTTCTCTTGCACTAGTCGGTAATGTTCTGCAGGGGTTTTTGTAACCATAACTAGTTTCTAAGTTTTCTGCCATTCTAATGATAAATCTCATTCTTCTTAGATGACTATCTCGGCAGTCCTTATTAGTGCAGTGTAACTTCTAGAAGCTTCCAGAGAGATGGGTCTTGGACTTCATAACTCATTCTAGGCATCACCTTTTCCAGAATTGATGTTTGACCAGGACTTGCACAGATTAAAAAGCATCACAATGTAGTGTACATAAAGTTGCAATAAAATTATTAAAACCATGTTTTTTGTTTTGTTTTTTTCCACCCACCCTGAAGTCTGACTTGATGTTTGTGCAAAGAGTTTTCAACAGTTGCAAAATTTCATAAATATGGGGAGTCCCTACAGGCATCCCCATTTATTGCTGCATTGTGTTGCTAGAGCAACACAGTACAGCAATGTGTTTTTCTAGTTTAAAGGGGTTGTCTAGTTTTTGTTTCTCAAGTATACTAAGGTTACTGGTGCCCTGATTAAAGAAAAACAAAATCACTATACTCTGTCCCAGTGCTGCAGCCGTCTGCTAGCTCCCATGGCTATTCTGCTGTGGTTGGCAGGAGACCACTGCAGCCACTAGTTGGCTACAGCGGTCATGTGTCGTTGCCTGTTGCCACTGTAGTAAAATGATATGTATATCATTTTTTTTTTATAAAAGTAAATGAGGCAACCCCTTTAAAACTGTGTTCCCTTAAAGGGGTTGTCTCACTACACAGATTGCTTTTTATGTTAAAGATCTTCCCAAAAAAAAGTCACTTTGCAATTGTTCCTTTTTAAACCGGTTTTCCTCCTATTGAGTTTCCCCTCTTGTAGGGCTGCATCAGCCCTAAATCACTATAGCTTAGATTTTTTTTGAACTATCCGATAGGCTGCCACCCCTTTTTCTATCACAAAGGGACCGGGCTTTACGCAGCCTAGGGGAAGCCAGAAAACTGCCCCTGAATTCAAAGGGGAAAACCAAAGGAAACGGGACTGAGGGGGATGAATCAATGTAGTGAGAAAAACCCTTTTAACACCAAAAATGTAAAATTTGTGTGTTGTACATTACTAGCCGGGGTAGGGGCCCGCCCAAAACCCCAAAAAACATGATTTTTTAAAAGTTAAATTCCCCCCAAAGAAAAAAAAAAATTTTTATTTTTATTAAAAAAGAATTGGAATCACCCACTAAACCCCAAAGAGCCACAGTAAAAAAAAGGGTTTGTCTAAAACTCACTTTCTTCCCCCTTTGCCCTTGGGAAAAAGGATTTTTTAAAACAAACCCCGTTTCAAAAAATTTGGGGGCCCAAAAAGATTTAGGGACCAGCCATCCTTGGTATGATGAAAGCCATTACATTAATCTGAAGTGGCTTCACACTAGTTTTGTTTTGTTTCAGTTTCCAAACAACTGTCAGATGGACAAAAAAAAAAAGTAAAATGATTTAACAAAATTTGTCCTTAAAAAAAAAAAAAAAACGCAATCCTACCTTGGGTGGTCCAAAACCTTTTAAATTGCACAAGCTGGGGGGATTTAGAAGCCAGGAAGTATTTGTAAAGTTCCTGTCATCCTCTTCAACACTGCGGAACCCGTTTTCCCTGTGGAACAAATTGCATTTCCCCTTTCGGGGAAGAACCGATCCCCAGGGAATCAAATGCATGTATGAGTATGTGAATTGCAAGAATGGATTGTTACCCAAACTGGTTAAGAGTGATTTTCACATGGGTGAGAAGTCACAAATTCCATAAAAGCATTCACCAGACCATAACACTGTTTCACCTTTTATTTTCCAGAATTTTCCTCCCGAACCCGCCGAAGAAGCGAAAAACGGGACCGGTAAAGGGCACCTTTTCCCAATAAATAAAAAGAAAATTGGGAATTTTTCTTGGGAAACGAGGGCAAAATTTGAATTTAGCCTTATAGCCCCTAAGGGTGGGTTCTTGCGGGGTTTGCCTGCTTTCCCCGGTTTCAGGGTATGGCGGATGTAATTACCCCACTTAGTGCACTTTGTTCAAATTCACCCATTTTTGGGTTTTTCCTGTCCCGACACCATTTTGGGGTTTTAAAAAATGAACCATTCTTCACTCAAAATTCACTTTCAACACAGCAGCTGTCAACCGTTTTATAAATGCTGCCAGACTTGGCCTGAAAGCCAGTAATCACCCCTTTTTTAAAAAATTAAGACCCCCTTTTACCCATGACTGCCTTAGGGGATATTTTGTGCAAAAAAAGCCATCACCATAGTAAATTTCCCCCAACCCGCTCCCACCTGACCCCTTAATTGTGCCTGCCAAATTTTAAAATGTTGAAAAAAAGTCACTTGACTGTGTGTGTGTATTAAACAAAGTGGAAACAGCTTGCCGCCATCGTGCGGGTCTTGCAGCCTCAACAATTCAAAACAGAAGAGTAGATATGCACCAGATTTCAATAAAGGGGTTTTATCGTTACAAAGATCATGTTCAATTTTGGGAAGTAAAATAACACTTTTGGTAATTGCTTGCATTACCTCTGTCACTTGGGGTTTTGCACTATGAGCTTCTCTGTAAATCTTGTTTATTTTGCTGTTTGCTGGTCAAACGGCCCCCCGGTATTTTTTCCGCCCTGACAACCCCCGCATTGGATTGGCGGGGTGACTTTTAAATTCACCCGTTGGGGAAACCCCCCTGCGGGTTTTGATGCTGCCTGCACCTGTTTACTCCCCTCTGAGCGTTAAAATGGGGGGTGAAAACCCGGTCTGCGGGTCTATATACATCTCCCAGCTCTAGGGGAAGGATCGGACAATTACTGGCGTTTAAAGGGGTTTTTGCCAAAAAGGTTGAATTCACCTCTCACAATCCATTTTTTTAAGCTGTACTTTGAAAAGAGGGTTTCTTTCCCCCAGACAATGAATGACATCCTTTATCTGAGTGTAAACATAAGGGTTCAAAAAACCGGTCTGTTTAAGCTTTTGTGTATCAGTGCTTAGGTGATCCCTCAAGAGAGAGTTGGGGTTTCCCCCCATCAGTTTTTTTTTTTTTTTTTCTTTTATTTAAAATTTTACACATGTAAAGATATGAAAAAGTTTTAGACCTAAATTTTATTTTCATATACACAAACTCCCTATAGTGCCTATCCTCGCATCACAATAAGCACTTCCAACATATGTGATTTTAATGCAATACTCTGGGGGAAAGAGACTGATTTGGGGGGGGAGCTATGTATATCTTATAGGATTGACATATATTTTTAAAACCCTTTTAATGTGTAAATTTAGGGGGGAAAAAAAATTTTCTGTGTGGGGACTAGAACCCAAAACCCCTTGTTGTTAAAACAATCTCACAACCCCCTCACCACTGCACCACCACCCAAAAAGTTACAAGCTGGAGGATCTCTCTCAAAACTGATTGTTTTTTCCCCCCCATTTTTTTCCCCTCAAAGCCCCCTGACCAATCAAGATCTTTACTTGAAGCTGACATTTGTATTGATAAAGATCTCTGCCTGTTGTCAGTACAAATTTGGATGAACACCAGAAAATAAAGTGCTGGCTTTAAATGTCATTTTGTTAAACTAAGACTTATGACAGGTCTTCTGGGGTTTTTAAAGGGGCCTCCCGGCTGCAGAATAAGCCAGGGGCTACAGAGCTGTTATATTTAGACAAACCTTGCATCCCCGCTTCAAACAAAAATGGGGTGTCCCAGGTCTTCAGTGAGGGGAACCCCCGCCCTGGATTTCAAACCAATCGGGGAAAAATTTGCAAAAACTTTAAAAGATAAAATCCTTTAAAATATAAAAAACTTTATTTTACAAAAAAACTTTCATAAAACTCAAGAAAAATGACCCACAACAAGGGAGGTAAAAAAAAAATATTCAAACCCAAAAAGTTTTGATCTAAATGATTTATTCAGGGTCTAACATTTTAAACAAAAGGGAAAAACCTAATTATCCTACCTAAAAACCCCACCTCCCCAAAATTTATAACATAAGAACAAAAAATATACAATAATAAGAAAAACAAACTATCAAAAATATGTCCCTTTAGAAAAACTTTATATATCAATAAAGCATTTCCTAATCTGACCCCATAGTTTTTAAAAATTTTTGGGTGGGTATCCAAATACAAAATCCAAAATGCTTTTCTATTTAGTAGTGCATGCCTCCAGTCACCGCTCCTAACTGGCCCGTTAAATTTTTTTCGAAAAAGAAAAGGAAAACCAATTCGGCATTGTGTTCATAAAAGAAATGTTTTGAAACATTCGAGGGGTTACTAGAATGCAGATTTTTAGCATCTCTATGTTCTAGTATTCTAATGTTTAACTTTCTCGTGGTACAACCTACGTATGATTTTTTTATTTATTTTTAACAATATGGGCACGTAACATAGTATACCACATAAGACTTATTGCAATTTATAAACTGTCTAATCACATAGGGCTTAGAACTCTAATTTCCTTCAATGCTATGTACAAACTTTGCCTGCATAAATTTGATTCAAGATCAGATTGTTCAAAGGGATTTATTACAGTTGCAGATAGCAGGGAATGGTGATTGTATCAATAGATCAGATACTTTTATTACACAATCCTTTTTTTTTTTTTTTTTTTTTATATAACCCTGTACAAGTTAGAACAGATGTAGTTGATCGTTTTAAATATTGTTCAGCAAGAGCTTATGGATGTGTATGTATGTATATATCTCTCTATCGGAACTAGTCATTTGCTCCTCTACACATGTGGCAGCAATTTAGAGCAGATTTCCCATAATGCACTGTGATTTCACTGGGCATCAGTGCGAGCTATGGCGCTGCCTTTTTCCAGATCAGAACTAACATGGCTGGAGGTGAGTACATGTTTTACAAACCACTCTTAGCAGTCGTCGGTGCAGGTAGGGTAACAAGCAGCTGTCTTCTATTTTGTATCTCTTTCATAGGTCCAGACTACAAAACAAAATTGGAGTCCTTGTTCGCAGTAAACTCATGGTATTTTTGCCTTTGATTATTCCATATAGGCTGCGATGCAGAGAAAATGAATCCAGCGTCCCCTCTGAAGAAAACTTTATTGGAAAGTGCACAAACAAATCCAGCAAAATAAAACACAGCAAAAAAACACAGGAGCTTAAGCGTTTCAGACTAATAGCCCATAGTCATATAGGCTGCAATGACGTTAGTGTTACTGTTCTTGTTATAAATCTATAATTTGCAATGCTTTTAAAGTTGTTATATTCCTTAGCATAATGTTGCCAGGTAGCACAAATGAAGGTTTAATGGGAATGTATTAGAGTGAGTTCACCTGTATAGTTTTTACCCCACTCCAAAAAAAAAAAAAAGTGTGACCATAGTGATAAATGGCCTTAGGCAGCCACATTAGAGTAACATGTAGTAGTACCACAACCAAGGGTCTGTTCATAATGTGTTTTTGGATACGTTTTTTAATTTGAAAAATGTATTCAAAAGCACTACATAAAACATATGCAACACACACCAAAAGTGTATTTTTTGACTGCAGCAGAAACGTACCCTATAGTTTTAAATAGGGGGTCTGCTGTATCAAACAGATCAAGAATTGACATGACAATTCTTTGAACGGATTCGAAAGACGCATCACAAAGGCGCATGTAAACGTATCGGCGATCAGACGTCTGAACAGCGATGCGTGTTTTACATTGAAAACAGTGTAAATCACACTGCTCAATGTTAGATGCGTGTTTGGGTCCAAAACATTGAACAACACATGCATCTAAGAAATGCCGTATGACCATACCCTAAAGTTACAAAGTTTGCATATATAAAGATTGTGGTCTTAGTGCAGTGATAACCAACAGAGGCCCATCATAGATATAATGGTACTAGCTCAGATGATGATGGATGAGGATTAATCAGAAGGCCTGGTTCACATATCTGCGTTTGGCTTTCTGTTTTTTATTTTAATGTTTTTTTTTAAACTTTGCTTCTTTGGTTCTTTTCTGTTCCATTATTTCTTATGAAAATAATAGCATAGTATGCCTGTACTACTATTTCTGCAGAAAAAGAAACCAAAAAACAAATCTGACAGAAAAAATAGATACAGATAGTTATAAAAAGATTTGTATCCATTTTTACACCCATAAACAAATGTGTTATTTTTCCTGTGCTGCAGAATCAACTTGTAAATATTAAAAAAAAGGAATCGGTGTTTAGTGGAAATAAATGAATGCAAATGGAAACAAAAGTATCTTTTTTTCAATGGATATGTAAAAAAATAAAATAAAAAATGGAAGATTACGTTTGCATCAGTAAATGTCCGTTTTGAATATAGATCTGTTCCATCTATTTTGAACGGAAAGTCAAGCACAGATATAAAACGGCCAAGCTAACGATAATAAACTGATGTCACAAGTTAAGGATAATAAGAAATGAGGTCACAAGCTAAGGAAAAATAAGCACCATTTTTTCAGCAAAGACATGTCAAAATGGGTAATACACACAGTAATGCAACAGAATTGAGATAATAAACAATTACATCTGGGCTGTGACCATAAAGTGAAGAGGAATAATGTATACAGATTAGTCAGTGAAAGTTTAAGCAAACGTAACTAGAAAACACAGTAACATTCTAGTTTGGAGTGATATTTCCATCATCTGCATATATATATATATATATCTATATATATATAGATATATCTATATATACATATCTATCTATATATATATATATATATATACACCACACACATATATTTGTTTGCATCAGGCTTGTCTACTGATTAGGTAGCCACAAGCAGGAGTGGATACAAAACACCGAAGACATACAAATATTCCATTTACTTGTCATCTCTGTTGTGTGCTATATATATATATATATATATATATATTGCACAAAACAGAGATGACAAGTAAATGGAATATTTGTATGTCTTCTGTGTTTTGTATCCACTCCTGCTTTTGGCTACCTAATCAGTAGACAATCCTGATGCAAACAAATGTGTATGTATGTATGTATGTGCGTGTGTGTATGTACATACAGCACATTGCCCATATTTAATTACTGTTCATAAATGGAT
Organism: Phyllomedusa bahiana; assembly: GCA_025379985.1. NCBI lineage: Eukaryota > Metazoa > Chordata > Amphibia > Anura > Hylidae > Phyllomedusa > Phyllomedusa bahiana. The sequence goes on from JAODAL010003726.1 coordinate 145,000, forward strand.
TTATTAAACCCCATTCACTTACATTGTACTGTATAGCGATGTGGAATTATATATGTTGTGCGTTCCCTCTAGTTATAGCCAACATGATTAGTGCTTTAGATTCAGATCGATGTCAAATTCATCCTGAATGTCATTGATTTCTGTCAGCAAAATTAGAATTTTGTCGATATTAGACAAAAAAAAATTACCTTAACCCAAAACTGGAGTAAGTGTTAGAATTTTCCCAGATTTTTAGGGTTTTATGTACCACGACGCTGTTCTCCCGATGCTTCTCTTCTGGTTTGACGTCAATCCCAACATCAGTTCCAGTTACCGTAACATAGAGAATACCCCTAAATTATGGTAACCAGAAATGCTGCACTAGGAGTGCCACGGAATGGTACATAAAGTCCTAAAAGCCTTTTAACAACCCTAATCCCAATCTAGGGTTGTGTGCAAGATTTGGGATAAAGAAAAAAAATTGGTTCAGGATGTTATGAACCTGAATTTTTTTTCACATGTTGGATCGACCCATTGTTGAAACGAACATGGACCTATTTGTGCAACACTAAACACAATAGTGCAATGCTAACCAGAAGGCAGGCCAGTGCCCCAGGCAGGGCATATAAAGGTTGGTGGAGGTCCATGGACAGAAAAAATGTGTTGGTGAATCCCATTCCACCTTTGGAACCTAGACCCTCTATAATGCCCACAAATAGGAGAGAAAGATGCCACTCTTGACTGAAGTCAATTGGTGTCAGGGACTGCAGAGTCCGTTGTTGTGTCCGCACCAAAAAGACAGATGCATGTGTCTCGCCCTCTTCTTGGACAGATAAAGTTGCAGAACAGCCATCAGGGAATCCTCAGTGGTAAAAAAGTGTATAATCGACCCATAAAAATACCGACTGCCGGAGGGCATAACTGAAAAATGCTCGGTTTCAAAGCCAACTTTTATATTTTGTGCCTACATTTTTATATGTCTTCCCTTCTTAATGTAGGTCCTAATTTATAAACATCTAATCAAGGGATTATTGAATTTAATACAGATACAGAGCAGGTAAGATGGACAGATCCAACCTGGGCAGGGAGGTTGGGCAGTGGAGGAACAAATGTAGGTTCCCCTGTTCCTTTCCTATCCTCTCGTCCTTATTGAAGGTGCAACACTGATCATAGGGATAATAAACAGTTGTGTCACAGCAGAGGAACAATAACACATTGATGCCACCACTTATGGATAATGAACACAGTAATATCACATTATTATGCTACATTACTGTGTGCATTATCCGTAAGTGAAAATTAACTGTAAAAAATAAAATGAAATACTTCATTAATGTTACACCCAAAACTACCAACGGTGCTGTTACGCAAATATCCTGGGAAACATGCTTCAAAGTTTGTGCATCACCAAAGAGTGCTCACTGTTATTTCTTAACCCTTACCGCCGCAGCCAGTTTTGACCTCTGTGACAGAGCCTTATTTTTCAAATCTGACATGTCACCTCATAATGCTTTTACTTATTTCTGTGATTTAGAGAATTGTTTTTTTCGTGACATATTGTGCTTTAACTAATACATTTTGGTCAAAACCGTCCTTGTTTATTTGTGAATAATGTAAAAACGCTGTCAAAATGAAAAAATATATATGTCATAAAGAAAAAGTAAATAATTATCATTAACCATATGTCTGCTTTATGCTGGTATTATTTTTAAATGTCTTTTTTTACCACACTATGGGGCTTATAAATTTAGTAGCAATTTCGCACATTTTCAAGAAAAATTGTAACAGATTTTTTAGGGACCTGTCCAATTCTGAAGTGGCTTTGAGGGGCCTTTATGTTAATAAGGCAGATTTCTGGTGGGCTGCCAGTCATGCACACCGGGGGGCTTTTGATTCCCTCTGATGAGCCCCGAGCTCCGGCGCATGTTTTCGACCCAATGTGCATACAATTGAAAACTGCTTTGGGGTAAGGAGCAATGCAGGCAGGCAGGAGGAGGGAGCCCCTCCTGCCGGCTCTCGACGCTGCTGCTGCATGCTTAACAGACGGCCCCGGGAAGCGAAGATCACTTTCCGGTGTGGTCTGTGACATCACGATGCCCACAATGTATTGTGGGCATAGTGTTGACAGTTGTCATGGCGACCAATACACAGCAGCAATACTGTGTACTGGCCTGCCTTGTAACAGCAATCATCAGATTCCTCTATGGGGAAAAGTAAAAGAAAGTGTAAACAAGTGTAAAAAAGTAAAAAACAGTGAAAAAAGTAAAACAAAAAATAAAATTAAAACGCGTACATCGGCCTTTTCCCCTTTACATACACCAAACACCCCAAAAAAGATAAAAAAATAAAGCACCCAAATATGGTATTGCCGCATGCATAACAACCTACCCTATAAATATGTTGTGTTAATTAACCCGCAAGGTGAATGTCGTTAAAAAAAAAAAAACAATCAAAGAATTGCAATTTTTGCTCATCCCACAGCACATAAAATTGAATAAAAAGTGATCTAAAACTCATATAAACACCAAATTTGTACCAATTAAAATGTTAGTTCATTCTGCAAATAAAAATTCCTTAAACATCTCTGTATATGGAAAAATAAAGCGTGTTTTTCTTTTTGAATAAAAGTGTTTTTATTGTGTGAAAGCAGTAAAACATGACAAATATACAAATTGGGTATAGCTCTAATCATATCGACCTGCTGTGTAAAACTAGCATGTAATTTATACCGCACGGTGACCGCTGTAAAAAATGAAAATAAAAAAACACTACCAGGATTGCTGTATTTTGTTAAAAATGCCTCTCAAAAACCTTAATAAAAAGTAATCAAAGCCTCATATGCACCCCATAATGGTACCAATAAAAACGTCAACTCATCCCACAAAAAACAAGCCCATAATCAGCTCCGTATACAGAGAAATAAAAAAGCTATGGCTGTCAGAATAGGACAACATAAAAACACAATTTTTTATAGACCTATTTCTATTGTGTAAAAGCAATAAAACAAAAAAAACTATAAAATTTATATCATTGCAATTGTACTTAACCACATAGTAGTTATCCTGTCATTTACACTGCACGGTGAACATCGTAAAAATGAAGCGCAATAAACAATGGCGGAACTGCGTTTTTTCCCCCCATTTTCATAGCCCAACACTAAAAAAAACTATGGAACACCTGTACGCCCAAAATGCACAATACACCCCTAGATGAGATCCATGAGGGGTGTTGAATCCAAAATGGGGCGACTTCTGGAAGGTTTCACCTGTTCTGGTACTTTGGGGGCTTTGCAAATGCGACATGGCCCCACCAAAATCTGTGTTCCAAATGCCAAATAGAACTCCTTCCCTTGTACGCCCTGCCATGCGCCCAAACAGCAATTTACACCCATATGTAGGGTATCGACGAACTTGGAAGAAATTGCGTGACAAAATTTTGGGTGCTTTTTTTTCCAGGATTCCTTGTAAAAATTAAACATTTTCGACTTCCGGTTCCGGCGCCGGGATGCAGTGAGCGTCTAGCAGGAGCTCCCGCTCACCCACCCGGAGAAAAGCTATAGAAAACCCGACGGAGGTGTCACCCACAGGAGGAAGATAGCCTGTAGTGCACGGGAGAACCGACGGCACCAGCTGAGCGGCGGGGCGAAAGTTCCGAGTGTGTCAGAGAGCCGGTAAGAGACCCGTGAGTGCGGCGGCTGGAGTAGCAATAGACCTGGGAGAGCGCGCTCAGGAGGAGGCGGCGGCAGCAACGGTACAAAGGAGCGAGAGTGATCCGGGAGCGCACTGCCGAGGGCCCGGTCGTCCCGAGGGACCGCCAGAGAGGTAGGGCAGGAGGCACCATCAGCCCTAGCAGCCCTTAGCGCACCAAGCCGGCGGCCATAAGTGTCCACTTAGAGGGACGGAATTTTGGCGCCAAAACTCCTCACCAGGCGGCCATCGCTACAAGCCTCCCGGGGAGGTCAGTGCTTTGGAGGCTAACCTATTTACCCACTTGGCGGCAGAAGAGACACCCAGCAGCCAAGGGACAGCGCCTAACTCGCAGGGGCAGCTTCCCTAAAGCCCTCTACTCATTAAACAGCAATCATCTGCAGCAGTACAGTGAAGGGCACGGAGCACCATTATTAATCATCTCTGCAGCCCCACAGTGACATCTAGCGGCCAAAAGAGCAAGTGCAGGTCACTGAAATCTAGATCTAGCATATCCTATGGAGAAATACTTCCACAAAATGGGGAAAGCTACGAAGTCAAAACCGGAAGGCGAGCAGTCCAACCTGGGGGAATTGAGGCACTCAGTGGAGCGAACCTCTACACCGCGCTCCCCACACACTGCCCAGCCGGACTCGCAACCAGACAACCTGCTTCAGGCTGATGAAACGCTCGAATTGGAGGGGACCCCAGATGAGCGTATCCTTGAAAGAAAGCTTCTGGCGGTGGAGGTGGCTCGGGAACTCGCCCCGGATATCCAAGAGACGTTGACCAATTTAATTTCTTCAACTCTCAAACAGATATAAGTAGAATGCCAGCTGCACTCCAAACGTTTAGACGAAGCGGACCAAAGAATCCAAGCTATAGAGGACACCTCTGACAACCACCATTCGAAGTTACAAGATCTCATATATGAAAACAAACTACTCTGGAATAAAATAGATGATCTCGAAAACAGATCGAGGCGTAATAACCTCCGTCTGGTAGGTCTACCCGAGTCCATCCCACAGAGAGACTTAGTAACTTTATGTGAATCAGAACTTCCGACCGCCTTAAACTTGCCCTATCAGTGTAAAGTTGAACGAGCACACAGGGCGGGCCCAGATAGGAGGAACTACACTACCACGGACCCGACCATGCCTCAAGCGCTACAGGAAAGGCCAAGACAAGTCATTATAAAATACCTGAACTTTGCAGACAAGGCAGCCATACTTAGAGCCTTCAAAGGACTGAACTCTTAAGCTACAGATTAGAGGCTCTAGGATTTTGGTTTTTGAGGACTTCTCGGCCGAGGTGCTTAAGAAACGGAGGTCCTTTGCCACTGTATGCACGGAGCTATTCCATAACAAAACAAAATTTGCGCTCCTCTACCCACCCATCCTGAAAATTTTCCACAAGAATGGAAACATATCCACCTTCTACACACCCGAAGAGGCACAGTCTTTCTTGCGGAGGGGGCCTGCCATGACCACGGATAGAGGTTCACCACCAAAGAAGAGCGCCACCCACAATTCATCACAGATGCATCACAGGCCAGAGGAAGAAATTGGGCCGGAAAGACTAAGAAAACTACCGGCTGTTCCGGCTGCTCCAGTGCGTCGGCGATCTCCCTCTGGAGAGATACCTTGACTTTCAGCAAACCCAGAGGAGTGGGGCGCGGATATCCGCGGTGGCGGCGATCAAGCCGAGGGATACGATAAGTGACTTTTTACTTGATCGCTTATCCGTCTTTTTACTTTCTTTAGAGATAGTAACAGCTCTTGCCGACAATCTAGGAGGGTAACTTGTCCTTCAATTGATGAATCCTTGAGTGGAGTTGAGAGGCTTTTTTATTTTGGGCCTGTGCCCTTAATAACCGAGCCCGGTTTGTCTCTGCTCGATCCAGGCGGATTCAATCTCCTGTGGGTCTCCGGGGGGAAGGGATGTAATAGTCACTTCATCTCGGAAAAAAGTGAAGTCTTGCACCAGTTTAGCACCCCTGGTCGATGCTTTCTGCTCACTACGGGTGCTATTGGAAGGTTATAATGTCAGCATTTTTTGATAGAGACTCAATGCAGCCATTGCAGCTAGTTGCAGTCCTTTTCATGTTTCTAGGTGTTATGAAAATGTTGTGTATTCAATGTATTTTATGTTTAAATAAGTGCAGGAGATGGAGCTCCCTAGGGCTAGGAATACGTACAAGCGGGTCCATCATTCGTACGCATAGTAACGTGGAATGTGAAGGGGTTAAGGTCACCTAATAAACGTCTCATGGTGCTACGCCATCTGAAACGACTGAAAGCCGATGTGGCGTTGCTCCAGGAGACTCATCTAGGGGAGGAGGATTTCTTCAGGATGAGGAGGCTCTGGGTGGGGGAGGTCATAGGCTCTCCAGCAGTCAATGGGAAGGCTGGGGTGTTGATACTACTACACAAGAACATGCCGAGTCAGACTATCCAAACCAAAACGGACACGGAAGGTAGATGGGCATGGGCACACATTCACATAGGGAGCGAAGATCTCTCCATTCATAGTGTATATGGGCCTAATACGGGGCAATCGAAATTTTTTAATTCCCTAGGGCAAATTGTCCAACAGGATACACTTTTGAACAAGGTGATAGGGGGAGACCTGAACACGGTGCTATCAATAAGGGAGGACAGGAAGCGGGGGACAGGGGCTCCAGGGAGTGGGACTAAGCAAGAAACCCCTTTGGCAGCGTTCACGGAACACCTGGGGCTATTGGATGCATGGAGGGTTCTGCACCCGGAAGACCGGGAATTTACCCACTTTTCACACCCACACTCCACTTGGTCACACATCGACTATATTCTGCTACCGCCTACACTTTTATCCAGGATAGACGGAGTCAACATCAATGATATGATAATATCAGATCATTCCCCAGTAACAGTAGATCTACAGCAAAAGGTTCCCAGAGGTACTGACTTCATCTGGAGGTTCCCGGGGTACATGGCCCAGGATGAGGAGTTCCAGGCAATGATGAGGGGATGGTGGTTAGAATACAAGACCAACAATGAGGACTCAACTTCATCCACCCAGGTGTTCTGGGATGCAGGCAAGGCGGTACTTAGAGGGAGATTGATCTCCTACATTACCGGATGTAGACGCAAAATAGCAGATAAATTGCGGGCCCTAAGTGAGTCCTTACGTCAAGCATACTCAGATTTTTTGACGAATCCGACAGGAGAGAATAAAGCCAAGTGGAGGGAAACTAAAAGATCTTATGAGACGTGGTTAGAGAAATGGAAGGCTTTAAAACAAACAAAAAAAGAGGCGACGCTGTTTAAATACGGAAACAAAGCGGGGCGCCTGCTGGCCAAACTGGCACGGGGGTATGCCCCTAAATCGGCGATATTGAACTTGAAAGGTTCAGATGGGATATTGCGCAATTCGGGTATGGAAATAACGGACATACTTCGGGAGTTCTACCAAAAACTATATTCTGATGAAAATCTAGATGATAAACAATCACAAAAATGGTTGAGTACGATCCGCCTTCCGACCCTGTCGGTAGAGGACTGCCAAGCATTGGGGTCACCTATCTCCCAAGAAGAACTAGAAAGGACAATAGCCGATTTGAAGACTGGTAATTTAAAATCCTGAAACAGCAAATCTCCCCCGTTTTAGCCAACCTCTATAATCAGTACCTACAGGGCACTCCTATTCCCGAAGCAACAAACACTGCACACATTAAGGTACTTCCAAAACAGGGTAGGGACCCTACACTGCCCGGCTCCTACAGGCCGATTTCCCTTATAAACTTGGACCTGAAACTGCTAGCTAAGATCTTGGCAGACAAGCTGGCTCGGGTGATAACCGGGATCATCGGCCCGCAACAAGTTGGATTTGTAAAAGGAAGATCCGCGGTAGCCAACATTAGAAAAGTACTCCTCGCCTTACAGTCTGCACAGGGGGACAAACTCGATTATCAGGGGGCTGCCTTACTCACAGTAGACACGGAGAAGGCTTTTGACTCGGTGGACTGGGGGTGGCTAAACCTTGTGTTGGATAAAATAGGATTGCAGGGCCCTTTTAGAACCTTTCTGTCCTCCCTCTATTCCAAGCCCCAGGCGAGAATTTGCATCCCAGGTTTTCTGTCCCGGAGCTTTACCCTTCAAAGGGGAACTAGGCAGGGGTGCCCGCTCTCGCCGTTACTCTTCAATGTGGCAGTGGAACCCTTTGCTCAATTTCTACTCTCTAATCCAATATTCAAGGGACTTTCGGTGGGTGGACAGGAGATTAGGCTCTCCATGTTCGCAGATGATGTAATTTTTTACATGGCGGACCCTGCGAGAGACATAGAGAACCTGTTTTGCCAAATTCGAGCTTTCTCGGCATGTTCCGGATTTAAAATCAATGAATCAAAATCGGAGTTACCATACATGGCAGGGAAGGTGGGAGCAAGGGTAGCGGGGAAATTTAGGGAAAACGTAAAGATAGCCAAGGATTATATCACATATCTAGGGATAAAAATAGGACACAAGCCTGAATCCATTTACCACTTAAACTTTCCGCCCCTAATAAATAAAATAACAAGGGACTTGGAACGATGGTCTAGGCTCCCATTGTCCCTCCTCGCAAGGTGCCATCTGGTTAAAATGATAGGCTTCCCTAAATTACTGTATCACCTGCAGACCATCCCGCTCTTACTAAAACATAAAGATGTCAATAAGCTTAATTCGGCCTTTACAAAATTTATTTGGTCCTCTAGACGTTCCAGGATCGCCCTCCATAAACTTATGCTCCCAAAGTCCCAGGGGGGAGTCAATTTCCCAGATGTGCGTTCGTATAATATAGCATGTCTGATGAGACATTGTCTGGATTGGATTCGTGGCACAGAATTTTACTCTAATGCCGCACTGGAAGCCTCATATGCCAAACCCTGGTCATTGGTGGCATTAATACATACCAAATTTGCATATATACCATCCCATATCAGGGCCAATCTGCTTTTTAGAGACACCATAGCCACTTGGAAGACAGCTAGGAAAATATGGAAAGTCCCATGGTCAATAAGCAAATATATGCCTTGGCGTGGACACCCCGAGTTCCCCCAGGGTCTGAGCAGTAGTCAGCTGGGGATTTGGAGAGAGAGGGGACTTATAGAAGTTTCGCATCTTTGCGAGATGCAATCAGGCAGGCTTTTGACCCTCCGGGAGCTCGGAACTCTCCACGGGATCCCGGCCACACACTTCCTGGCTTACGGACAAGTAGCGAGCTTCGTACGCTCCAGGACATGACAATTACAAGACATTCTGACTGATCCGACATTAGATAGAATTATCTCGGAGGCTGGCACTAAACACACCCTGTCATCTCTATACAAGGCCATCCGCGAGCCAGCAATACAAGGTACAGAAGCCATCATCTTTAAGTATTGGGGAAGGGTGTTCCATAATCCGGAAATACACAATATAGTGCTTAACAGCTGGAATACAATTAACAAACAGATAGCATGTGAAAAGTGGAAAGAAACACAGTTTCGGTTTATCCACAAAGCCATATACGGCTTCAATATTCCGCCCCACCCACGGGCCCCTGAAAGGCTGACAGCTTGCCCTAAATGTAAGACTCCGAACACCGATATACTGCACGGGATGTGGGGCTGCGCGGATGTCCAGAGGTCCTGGAGACGCTTGCTAGGCTTACTTAGGGCAAAGGGAGAGATCAACCTTAAGTTCCAACCAGAGGTGGTATTGTTCCACACTCTACCCCCATTGGGAGCCAAAACGCACTATATGCACGTGTTTCTGTTGGGGGCCAAGAGATGCCTCTTGGAGAAATGGCTGGACGCAGAGGTGGCCTCCCCTGAAATGGTGCTCCACCAGGTCAAGAGATACATGTATGCAGAAATGGCAATAACAGAACGTATGAAGGAGTCGCAGTCTGAGCGATTCTTCACACAATGGGAACCCTTCATGACAGGATTTTTGTCAGATGCAGAGATTACCCGGGTTGTATCTCCTTTCAGGTATTCCAAATGGTACTTAATGACTGCATTGTCAGGTGCCCTGGGTAGACTTGAACTTCCCGAGGATCAACCGACCACCTCTCAGCATAGGGGATCGAGAGATCAAGAGGGAGAGGTCCCAGCAGCCTCAGCGAGTACAACAGTAATATAGGTGTTCACCTCTTCACAGCAATATTGCATCCTTTAGTAACTGTTAACACACTGCAATTCAAATAATTTTTTTTTCCAGTGATTGTAACTAATGTCCTAGAAGGGGGGGCCGTACCTCTTTTTCTCTTCTCTCTGCACGGAGTTAAAGTTCAAGATTTGTGGTTCTTACTTGTCTGTTTTGAGAGTACAAACGTGAAAAGTTTCATTCAGTATGGTATGTTAAGGGGGAAATGGGGCGTGGGAGCCCGTGGCACCTTCGGATTGGCAGATGTGACAACAGCTGGGAACTCCGCGCAAGTCCGCAACATTTTCACCCTGGCCTCTAAAATGCGCGAGGACTCTAACAGGGAAAATGCAAATACAGAGGGTGAGGGTGGAATTGGGGGCTACTATTTTTCCTGATACAAAGGTTGAGAACAGTCCATAGTCTCCGCACAAGATGCTTAACCGATCCTGGGGGTGCCGGAGGCTCTTATGTCCTTTGGGGGATTGTTTGAAAGAGTGTTTCTTCGTTTTTGGATAAGGACTTTGTAAGATAACTTGTTCACTATCACTTTTTCAGGTGTGTTATTGTACCATGAATATGTGAAAATCCAATAAAAATGAGTTTACAAAAAAAAAAAAATTAAACATTTTCAGCTAAAATCGCAGATTGTTGGAATTTTTTTTTTCATTTTCCCAGCCTAAAGCTAAAAAAACTTTGTGAAACACCTGTGGGGGTCAATATACTCACTGCACCCCTAGATATATTCCTTAAGTGGTGTAGTTTCCCATATGGGGTCTTTTAGGGGTGTTTATTAAGTTTTAGCACCTTATGGCGTCCGCAAACCTGAAATGGCGCCTAAATAAAATCATAATGAAAATAAGACCCCCAGGGTCCAGTAGGTGCTTCCCCTACTCTGGGGCTTGGGGTTGAGCCAAATCGCGCACTAGGGCCACATATGGGATATCTCTGAAAATGGCAGAATCTGGGGAATCAATATTAAGTTGCATTTCCCTGATCACATCTACTGTGTTCTTGTGAATAATGGGTAAAAATTGAAAATTTGCAAAAAAAGTAATATTTTGAAATTTCAACTCCACTTTGCTTTGACTCCTGTGAAACACCTAATGAGTTAATAAACTTCCTAAATGCTGTTTTGAATACCTTAATGGGTGTAGTTTCTTAGATGGAGTGATTTATGGGAGTATCTAACATACAGACCAATCAAAATCATGTTAGAACTGGACTGGTCCCTAAAAAAAGTATATTGCAAATTTTCTTGAAAATTTGAAAATTACTACAAAATTTCTAAGCCCCCTAATGTCGTTAAAAAAAAAAAAGACATTTGAAAAAAGATGCCAACCTACAGTAGACCTATAGTAGATGCTAGTTATAAACTTTGAGTGGAATAACTATCTGTCTTACACGTGTAAATTTTTGAAGTTTGCAAATGGTAAATTTTTCACATTTTTCACAATACTTTGATATTTTTCACAAATAAACAAGCACTTTTTGGACCAAAATTTCTTACTATCTTAAAGCACAGTGTGTCACGAGAAAACAATCTCTGAATCACATGGATAGGTTAAAGTGTCAAAAAGTTATTCTCACAAAGTGACAGATGCCAGATTTAAAAAAACGGGGCTCTGACAGAGAGGCCAAAACTGGCTCTGGCATTAAGGGGTTAATAATGATGAATGATGAAAATGTTTATTATTTAATTTACAAACTTCCCACGTCAATTTTACTTCGTGGCAAAACCCTTTTAAGTCCCATTTGGTGGCCAGCTATTGGATGGGTAATTAGGTTCTGGCACTTTAAATCTCAGAAGGACGTGTGCTGGACACAGACAGGAGACCGGAGCAGAGCAGGAGCATGGAGAGGTGAGTAGATGCCGCCAAGGGGGTCAGGGCTGGTAGAAGCAATAGAGAACGTCTGCGGTACTGAGCGGGGACTGTGACGTGCATAGTGACACTACCCTCCCAACTTAAGTCCCTTCTTTTTTCGGGCCCGCTGAACTCTTCAGATAGAAATGGAAGCGCAGACTCCTTCTTTCGACCTGCTTACCAACAGCAGAGGCAACAGAGGTGGTTGGCAGGGGGAAAGGGTTGTACCAGATGGGAATGCTTGAGGCAGCATGAGTGACATTGCTTAATCCAGTGGATGATCTTACCTATTTTACAATCTAACGCTGGAGTGTGCAGCTGCCACCACAGGAGATCCATGAGAACTATGGAACCTCCAAACCTTTTGTGTCAGTGGTGTGGTGCAGTACAGAACAGAATCTTTCACAATTTCCCCATTTATGGAGGAGAAATGTAAAGGCTTTTCTAGATGGAAGACAGGCAGACAGGGGCGTTGCTAGGGTCCTAAAACATCCGGGGCCCGGGCCCTCTGTGTTACGTTTTGCTCAGTATAGCGGGATTCACTCAGTATTTTTCACGACAAATCGTGAGCTGCTACATATATTTTTACAGATAAAAAAGTAGGTTTCTGTCACTAATTTTCTGCAAATTTCACATAGATCATGTCCAGATGTATATAATGCCCCTCAGGTAGACCTATATATATATATTCCCCCCCCCCCCCAGGGAGATGTATATAATGCCCCTCAGGTAGACATATATATATCCCCCCCCCCCCAGGGAGATGTATTTAATGCCCCTCAGGTAGACATATATATCCCCCCCCCTCCCCGGGTAGATGTTTATAATGCCCCCTGGGTAGATTTACATAATGTCCCCGTCCCCCCCATTAGGTAGCTGTATATATCCACAGTTATACTTATCATCTCTAAGGGTCAGATATACAATGACCCAGACAGCTGACAGTTAAATATATTGGCTCCCCAGACATATCATTGTCACTTATACCCAGCTTTGAACCTGCCTAACTAGAAGTCCTTAGTATAGACCTCCACCCTGTGACAGTGACCTGCAGCCCCCAGTATATACACCTCGTGACAGTGACCTGCAGCCGCCAGTATATACACCTCCACCCTGTGACCTGCAGCCCCCAGTATATACACCTCCACCCCGTGACCTGCAGCCCCCAGTATATACACCTCCACCCCGTGACCTGCAGCCCCCAGTATATACATCTCCACCCCGTGAACTGCAGCTCCCAGTATATACACCTCCACCCCGTGACCTGCAGCCCCCAGTATATACACCTCCACCCCGTGACCTGCAGCCCCCAGTATATACACCTACACCCCGTGACCTGCAGCCCCCAGTATATACACCTACACCCTGTGACCTGCAGCTCCCAGTATATACACCTCCACCGTGTGACCTGCAGCCCCCAGTATATACACCTCCTCCCTGTGACCTGCATCTCCCAGTATATACACCTCAACCCTGTGACCTGCAGCACCCAGTATATAAAACTCCACCCAGTGACCTGCAGCACCCAGAATATACACCTCCACCCTGTGACCTGCAGCTCCCAGTATATACACCTCCACCCTGTGACCTGCAGCCGCCAGTATATACACCTCCACCCTGTGACCTGCAGCCCCCAGTATATACACCTCCACCCTGTTACACTGACCTGCAGCCCCCAGTATATACACCTCCACCCTGTGACCTGCAGCTCCCAGTATATACACCTCCACCCTGTGACCTGCAGCCCCCAGTATATATACCTCCACCCTGTGACCTGCAGCCCCCAGTATATACACCTCCACCCTGTTACACTGACCTGCAATCTCCTGTATAGGCCGGCAGCTCTGCTGGGCTCTCAGTGACTAGCAGGAGGAGGAGCCGACCCTCGGGGCTCACTGGCTGCGGGAAGAGGAAGAGCCGACACCCGGGGCTCCCAGGCTGCTGGAGGAGGAGGAGTTGACGCCCGGGGCTTGCAGGCTGGAGGAGGAGGAGCAGACGCCGGGGCTCGCAGGCTGGAGCAGGAGCCGGCGCCCGGGGCTCACTGCAGTCTTGCTCCTCCTCCTCTCCTACAGACAGCCCCAGCACAGAGTTGGCAGCATGGGAGGTACGCTCCTCTCCTCCTGACCCTGCGCTGTGCGCAGCTTACAGGTAGCCCCGGCAGCGACACATAATGCATACAGTAGTCGGCGGCGCCGCATTGTTGTTCTCTGAGAACCAACGATGCGGCGCCGCGTTAGTGAATGAGGCCGGGAATTAAACATTCGGGGCAGCAGGCAATATATTCGGGGCACGAGCCCCGAATAAACCTGCCTAGCGACGCCCCTGTAGGCAGACGATACTTGGAAACCATGGACAGGGGAATAAAGTTTCCAGCGGAACCAGAATCCAGGACAGCAGGGACTTGGAAACTGAGGCCAGATGACGCTGACTGGGGTGGTCAGACATGGAAAAGATGTGACTTCACCAAGGATCACCTCCCCCACAAGACCTAGGCTTCTGGGGTGCAGTCAGGCGAACTGGGCAGTTTTTCAGGAAATGCATGGTACTGCCACAAAATAGGCACAATTTCAGATTGTGTATGTGGTTATGTTTTTCTTACGATAGATGAACACTTTCCACCTGCATAGGTTCATCTTGAGGAAACGTGGGTGTCGGGTAAGGGAGACCTGGGAAGGCACGTGCAAGTTGAAGAAGACCACAAGGCCGGGAGGATACGGACTGCTGGAAAAGCTCTAATTCTGTTTCTAAAACGCGGAAGTTAATCCTGGTAGCTAGAGCGATGAGGTCATCCAGAGTAGTTGGTAGATCACGACCAGCCAGCTCATCCTTGATTCAACCGGCAAGGCCTTCACAGAACCCACTGTAGAATCACATTGTCTGTAGCTGAGCAAAAAAGAAGCAGCAGAGGTATTGCGTCCAGATTCTTAAATAACTTTACGGAAATACTTCAAAAATTCCTGTAGATCCACTGTCAACGGAGGCCCAGGCCAAAGCTTCACCTGAGAGCAGGCTGATAATGAAAGCCACCTTGGCCCAATCCAACGAGAACTGATGTGCCAGGACCTCAAAATGGATGGTGCACTGATTGAGAAACCAGTGGCATGTTTTGCGGTCACTCTGGTAACGAGATGTCAGTGGCAGATACAGACTGGGACTGGCAACGGAAGGCGGTGCTACTACAGGTGCAGGTTCAAATGCAGCTTCAGAAAGATGTGTAGAGATGGTCTGTAGCATCTAAAAGACTTGTCCCTGATGGGCACCTTGATGGCATACTAGGGCTGTGATAAAATGGATGTTTGGTAGAGGGTGATCAGCAGGATCCATGGTCAGTTTATACTGTCATGGTATAGGGTAGATAATGCAGGTGTGGATCCTCTGCTTCTCCACGAGAGATGCTGCAAACCACACCAGGGAGCGGGGTCTAAGGAGCCCCCTGGTATTCACCAGCTGCAAGGTGGGATGGACTTGGCTGAGGGGGACACCCAGGTTGCTGCCCCTGACATGCTGGCTGTGACAGCTGACGTGCCAGGCGTAGACTACTGGAATAGGCAGAGGTAATGGGTCCCAGACAAGTGTAACCATTGACGGGTTGTGGAACAGAAGTCAGGTAGCAGACAGGTGTGGCGACAGGTACAGCAGCACAGGTTTCCAGGAGCCAGGCGACAGCAAATAGATGTAGCCAGGACAGCAATGCAGAGGTCAAGATCAAAGAATATACATCAACAAACTGACCTAGAGCACAGGCAGGTAGTTCATTAAGTCTCACGTGGTGCCCAGCCAATGGATGAGTAATTAGGCACCAGCCCTTTAAATCTCAGAGAGCTGGCACACGTGCACACCCTCCCTAGGACACAGACAGGAGACCAGAGTGGAGCAGGAGCATGGATAGGTGAGTAGACGCTGGCACGGGCCAGAGCTTGTAGACCCAACACAAGCATGTCCATGGTCCTGAGCGGGGACCATGGTGTGCATTGTGACAGGTCAGATCAGTAGAACAGTTTCTTAAATTACACCTTATTCCTTTATTACCCATTACAGGTTAGACATCAGAAGAGTTGGAGAGGCAGCCATGGACCAAGTGGTATTAGAGTTTGTGGTGAATAATAAGTCTTTTGCCAATAGCCATATCCCTATTGGTGTTTCTTCTATGGATCTCAAGCAAAGTGTAATTTATTACAGCCATACATTCTTTGCGTTATACCAAGCAGCACCAATGCTTTTCCACTCAATAATATATATTGTATATTGTTCAGCAGACCTTGAGTATTGTCTATTACTGTATGTGACTGGCTGATTGATGACTTTAGGCTAATTGCCACTGTCTGTCCTATGTTCCAGGAGGAATCCATCCCCACTGGTGCTTTTTTCTAGAGTCTGCCAGACGTTATGGGAGAGTTAAAGGGGTTTTGCCACAATGTAATGTTGACGTGGGATCCTCCAAAATGGGTATTTAATCACTTTTCTAAATATATGTGATTACAAAAATTGCAGTCTGAGAGAGCTACAGGCTGACTTACCTGCCCTTAGTTACTTAAAAGCTTATCTCCCGGAACAAAGGAAGGAGGGGGGTCTTCTCTTCTTGTCCGCTTGGGTCTTCATACGGGCAGAGGCCTGAAGCAGAGACTGGCGAGTCTCCGTCCAGATGGCAGATAGGTCATGGACCAGATTATCCACAGCAGGGACAGGTCTTACCCGGGGGCACCCCTTGGAGGTTAGTGGGAGCCACGGATATAGACGTCCCGGAGGTACGTTATGCTGGGAAGCAACCTCTTCCTTCCCACTAACATCGGAGGCACTTGACGTTCTTTTCTGCCGGTCGGAAATGGAGAATGTAGTTAAACCGGGCGAAGAACAGTGACCACCTCGCTTGACGAGGGTTTAGGCGTTGCACTAACTGTAGATAGAGGAGATTTTTGTGGTCTGTGAAGATATTCACGGGAAAACGAGCACCCTCCAGGAGGTGGCGCCATTCCTCCAGAGCAAGCTTTATGGCTAAAAGTTCTCGATTCTCGCTGGTATAATTCCTCTCCGCCGGTGAGAAGGTCCTGGAAAAGAACCCACAGGTCCAAGTCTTGCCCTTGGGCCCCTTTTGGGTGAGGAGTGCTCCACCCCCTATGGAAGAGGCATCGACTTCTAAAAAGAAGGGTTTCTTGGTATCTGGCTGGGATAACACAGGTGCGGAGGCGAATGCTGCCTTCAACTTGGAAAAGGCTTCTTCGGCGGCTGGAGGCCACAGTTTCGGGTTGGCATGTTTTTTAGTGAGAGCCAAATCGGTGCTACCAACGTCGAGAAATGCGGGA
This sequence comes from Phyllomedusa bahiana, assembly GCA_025379985.1. Lineage (NCBI taxonomy): Eukaryota > Metazoa > Chordata > Amphibia > Anura > Hylidae > Phyllomedusa > Phyllomedusa bahiana. Next base: position 161,976 of record JAODAL010003726.1, read on the forward strand.
TAAACTGCCGGTAATAATTGGCAAAGCCCAAGAAGTGTTGTATGGCCCAAAGGGGGCCACTGTAGGACGGCAGAGAGTTTGGTGGGGTCCATCCGCAGACCCTTATCAGAGATTATTTATCTGAGGAAGGGAAGGCACTTTTCCAGTTTAGCGTAGAGATGGTTCTCGCGTAGGCGTTTCAGGACCTGGCGCACATGCGACTGGTGGGATTCCACTCATCACCTTCCCGGATCCGGATGTGATTATATGCCCCTTGCAAGTCCAACTTGGAAAAGACCTTGGCTCTCCAGAGACGATCAAAGAGTTCCGTGATCAATGGCAAAGGGTACCGGTTCTTGATGGTGATCTTATTTAGACCACGGTAGTCAATGCACGGTCTCAGGGATCCATCTTCTTCTCCACAAAGAAAAATTCAGCACCAGCCCGAGAAGTCTATTTGCGGATGAACCCTTTTCGTAAATTTTTTTCAACGTAGGCCGACATCGCCTGAGTTTCGGGTACGGAGAGCGGGTAGACACTACCCCGGGGAGGACTAGTCCCGGGTAGCAGATCTATGGGGCAGTCATAAGGGCAATGAGGAGTAAGTGTCTCTACTCGCTTCTCAGAAAAAACATCTTGGAAGTCCTGATAAGGTTGCGGTAGGCCAGGTAGTGGCTTGAGAGAGGACTGCGGGGTGTTGGGACGCACCCGGCGGGGTGCCGATAGACAATGAGACTGGCAGTCCGGACCCCAATGCAAGACTTCACCCGTCTTCCAGTCGAGCGTCGGGGCGTGACGCTGTAGCCAAGGAAGCCCAGTAGAACAGCCGAGGAAGAACGGGGTAACACGAAGAACGTGATCCTTTCCCTGTGCAGGGCTCCTACTTGTAGGACCACTGGTTCAGTCCGGTAGTGGATGGAGTCACTTAATAGCTCACCACTGACGGAGGAGATGACCAAGGGTTGGTCTAGGCGGACCACCGGGAGACGATAATTGGTCACCAACGAAGCATCCATAAAGCTTCCAGCCGATCCGGAATCCAGGAAGGCCGACACTCGGAACGAGATTCCGTAATTGGACGTGACCAGAGCTGGCAGCGTGAGCCGCAGAGAGGGATTGCTCACACCTAGGGACGCGCCTCTGCCACGAAACCTAGATGCGTGCATTTCCTGGACGTTGCGGAAGAAGTGGACAACCCCTACGGAAGTATTCGAGTCTGCCGCAGTAGAGACACAACTTCTCCTCACGCCGTCGGGCAAGCTCTTGCGGAGTCAGGAGGGTACTGTCCACTTGCATGGCTTCTTCCATGGCTGGCTGGATAGGAGGCAGTGGGGGACGCAGAAACACTGGCGCAAGATGGGGTAGCCGACGTGTATGAGCCGGTTCACACTCTTGGCGGAGCTCCTCCCGTCTCTCCGAGAAACAGATGTCAATGCGGGTCGCCAGGTGGATGAGCTCACTCAACGACGTCGGAGGGTCCTGGGTGGCGAGGGCATCCTTAATCTGCCTGGAGAGGCCCTTCTTGAATGTGGCGCACAACGCTGCATCGTTCCAGGCTAGTTCAGAAGCTAAGGTGCGAAATTGCACGGTGTAGTCGCCAACAGAGGCGTTCCCTTGCTGTAGGTTTAACAAGGTGGTTTCAGCAGACGAGACGCGGGCAGGCTCCTCGAAGACTCCACGGAACTCCTGCAGGAATCTCACCAGATCGGCGGTGATAGGATCACCTCAGTCCCAGAGTGGAGTCGCCCAGGCCAGGGCTTTCCCAGAGAGGAGACTTACCACGAAGGCTACCTTGGATCTTTCGGATGGGAACTGGCCAGCCATAAGTTCCACGTGGAGTCCACACTCGGTGATGAACCCCCTGCAGCCCATAAGGACCCCTACAAACTTAGTCAACATGGACAACCGGAGTTTGCGGCTGCTGCTGGTGGAGCCACGGCAGCCGACTGCTGCTGCTGAGTGGCCAGGAGCTGCTGCATCATAGTAGTCAGTTGGTTCAGCTGTTGCGCTTGCTGCGTGATCTGTTTAGTTTGCTGGACCACGATGGTGGGGAGGTCTGAGACGCTCCGTAGAGGCACCTTGGCGGGATCCATGGCCTAATCGAACTGTAACGGTCAGTGGTTGTGTATCCTCTGGACCACCTATAGCGATGGTAATAGCCACTTCTGTGAGAGTTATATAAGTAGGTCATGTTTTCACCAGAGCCCGCCGCAAAGCGGGATGGACTTGCTGCGGCGGATTGCTACCAGGTCACTACCCCTGACGTGACTTGCTAGCGGTGGCTGCCGAGGTGTGGCGCGGTACAAAATCGTAAGGTAGGCTCGTAGTCGGGGACAGGCAGAAAGGTCAGGGCAGGCGGCAAGGTTCGTGGTCGAGGGACGGAGGCAAAAGGTACGGTACACGGAAACAATACAAGACAGTATGGAACACTTCCTCTCAAGGCACAGGGCACTATCGATTTGGCAAGGTTACTGGGAAGGGGCAGGACTTAAATAGGATCAGCGCCCAATGAAACCAAACATCGGCACGCTGTCCCTTTAAATGTGGCTGCAGCACTGCGCGGCCCTGGGGGGGTGAACGCGCCCCCGGCCACCGGGAGCCCCCGGCCGGCCCAGAAACGGGAGTGCGGTGAGGTAAGTCCCCGGCCGGGAAACCCTTGCGGCGGGTGGGCATTGCCCCCCGCAGGAGCCGCAGCAGGGGGGGGGGGGCCCTGGGGCCAGACAGGGGCCGGGATGCCCCCATAAACCCTAGTTGTGAAATTTGCCCCCAAAGGGGCGAAAGCAGGGCTCAATCCTGCGATGACCCACTGTGGAAAAATAAAAGGCGAGAAGACGTTTTATATTGCCCATTTGCACCCCCACATTTCCCCCCCCCAAAGGGTACTATACTTTAAATCAAAAACCCTGACTGTTTACAGATTACGCGGTACAGGGGAGGGGTAGACCGCCCATCAGGTGCTGAAGCCGTACAGTGAAACACATAAGACCAAAGTGTGGTACAAAAAGCTGCCGTGCACATTGTGCAGGTGACCAAAATGCTTGTGTTCTTTTCCGTTGTACAGGCCAAGAGAGGTCTTTTATTATCTTCCAAAAGAAGGTAGTAAAGGCGCTCGTTTATGGGAAAAAAGGGGAGAGGCCCCCAGACTTCGGGTTTGACCCCCCCCATATTGTGCCTGTCCAGCATTTCCCTAACAAAATCCCTTCCACTGTTAAAAAGAGAAGGAGGCAAAAAAAAGTGCGGAGTCTGCAACAAAAGGGACTAGAAAGTAAACATTGTACCCTTGTGAAACCTGCCTAAACCCCGGCCTGCAAAAAGAAACTTAAAAACTGGCACTCGTCCATGGTTTTTAGTTGTGCATTCTTTTACCTTTTTTTTTATCTGCTCTGAGCACCAAACCCGCGCAGTTTTATTGTATTAACCCAAAATAAACCAGACCTTTTTGGGTTTTGTAGGTCAGAAAAAACGGAAAACCCAAACCCATAAAGCCCCCCTTAAAAGAAACATATGAAACCAAAGCAAGACTGAGAGTATAGGATATAAAAAATTTTTTTTTTTTACAAATTTTTAAAAGACATAGTGTAAATTAGTAAAATGTCATAGAGATCCAAAAAAGATATGGGGGGACAGGGTGAAAATAAGGCAAGAAGAATGTGCATAATGTTCCCATAGTAAGGCAAAAGTTGCAATTACAATTACAAACAGTAGGCAGCGTTCCCAAGGAAATATAAAGAAGGCATATAGGTAAATACTTAGTAAATTCAGGGGCGCCAACAAAGCCAAGGGAGACAGAGATTTACACAAAAAAGGAAACAGTATTTCTTACCAGTAGTTCAGCCTATCCAACGCCCACCCCAACGTACGTTTCGCGTCAATTAACGCTTCCTCAGGGGGATAGTGACTAGTAGAAACAGTTCGGTTATATAGTATTTACTAGAACGCAGCCAATTAGGGATATAATGCGGCGCATGTGCAGTGCTCGAAAACGGCCGCGCCGCTGCCCCACTTCCGGCTAAACCGTCATGACGCGCATGCCCGGAGTCCCACCTTCCCCGGAACATGCGCGCCACACGTAAAGATCGCCAGAGCCGAGCGGGCGCCGCACCGCGCATGCGCACAGTCCCTGGCGGACAACAACAAAAGGGAAGAACACAGGTAATCAACTACAAATAGATATAAGGAACAGGACCCTTATCCAACAGCGATAAAGCTGAATAAGTACACCATGTTCCCTTTAAAGCAGTTACTGAAACCTAACAGACAAACAGTGTAGCAGTTAATTATTAACATATTGACACAAAACATCAAAAAATATTATCATAATGGCCACAACAGTTGTCAAACAATATAAGTGAGAAATAACACAGACCCAGATGTTCTTTCAAGAGATGACAGGATGATCAATTAACCAAACTACAATAAGAGCATAGGGAAAATTAAAAAATATTAAAATGGAAAATAATATAAAATAAAATAGAGATAAGATATTCAAAGGGAAGGAGTATTAAGAAGAATATATTAGTAATCAGAACAGCAAGAAAGAACTGGTAACCATAATTTGACAAGAAGGTATATATCACAATGGTACTATAAATATGGGGAAAAATCAAGTTTTCCATTTAGGCCAATGGGAGACAGAGTATTAAGAATAGTAATCCTTGTGAAACCTGCCCTGATAAGCCCGGCCCTGCATAAAAGAATACTTCAAACTGTGCCACTCGTCCATGGATTACTAGTTGTAGCATTCTTTTACCTTTTTTGTATCTGCTCTGATGCACCAAACCTGACGCAGATTTTATTGTGCGGTGACAGAGTGATCTGGAAAATGTCAGTTTGAATTTTTCCCCAATTTGCTGCAAAATAATGTCTGGGAATTAAATTTATAAAACCAACTGTCAGGTTAAAATTTTCCCTTAGGAGTGTACTTTCTAAAATGGGGTCACTTTTGGGTTTCATAATGTTAGTTCATAGCATGTGTAATTCACCAAAATAGACCTGCTAAGCACATGGTTGCTATGTCTCCTATAAGAATTGAGAAAGGGGGCATCTAAGTACTAGGGTGACATGTGGGGTGTCCATAGAATGGGAAGACATGGCAAAAAAATAAGAAATCTCATTTTTCACTTTTGTGCAAGGTGTGCCAATGTTATAGTGAAAAGGTGTGGCATAAATACAGGATAATTGTGATTTTTACCTCATACTTCTACATTCCAAATTTTCATGACATTTTGATATTTTTCACAAATAAACAAGTATCGTATGGACCGAAATTTCTTACAAACGTAAATCACAACATGTCAGGAGAAAACAGTATATACTAGAAAGATTTTTGCCAGCTCACCACTCCAGTAGATCGGGCTGCACTCCACAATGCAAATCAGGATAAATCACATAAAGATTGCCAGCAACTCCGAAAGTGCAATAAAATCCAGGAGATTTATTAGAACATGAAAACACATCATAAGAAGACAGTGGACAATGCCAAACTGATGCTTTCGAGTCCGTCCGGACTCTTTAAACGTGCACAACCAAAATGCACTGAATAAAAATTTTATCCCCCCACACAAATGAGAAGGAAAACGCTGCTCATCTGTGTTAGGCACGCCCCCCAACCACACATCCCCCTACGTCGGATAGGTGACGTCAAAAAAAGCAGACCCGCATATACCGAAAGTCCGGAAAGACGACCCCCCACAACCAAAACAGTGAGTTATGCAGAAAAAACAGGAAGGACCGAGTGAACCCCCAGTAAGACCCCTAAAGGATGGGCAAAAGACAGCCAAAGACAAGCAAAAACCCCCCCTGTTTTCACGACCTCAAAAGGGGGGGCGAAAAAAGAAAGAAAAAAAAAAAAAGAAGAAAAAAAGGGGAGAAAAAGAAAGAAAAAAAAAAAAAAAAAAAAGCGCAGCAACCCCATATAAAAAAAAAGAGCTGAGGGATCCCGAGACAGGTGGGAGCAAAGAAGACTAAAAGACAAGACGGCGTGACCCGCCGGCATGTGGAGTGTGCTGGAAGTTTTAATGTCACCAAAAGGGAGTACACAGAATGCTAATGCTCTAAGAGCTGTGTTTTTTTTTGTCTCATGTATTCTGTGTATTACTTTTGGGCATTACTTCCAGTACACTTCTACATGCGGGGGGTCACGCCGGTCTGTTCTTGTTTTATTGCCCTCCCTCCGTCTGGGTGATCTGAAGCTCAAAGCATATGGGGGTTGCTGCGCTCTTTTTTATTTTTTTTCTTTTTCCTCTTTTTTTTTTCCTTTTTTTTTTTTTCTTTCTTCTTGTTTCCCCCCCTGTTGGGTAGTGGAAAAAGGGGA